>JBBPTD010000745.1:7523-17741 GCA_038093895.1 Boletus aff. mottiae
CTGCTTCAGCCACCTTCTGTGACTTTGTAATGCCAGCTGGAATGCAGCCCATGAGATAGGATTGTCGTGTGAGAAAGCGAGGAGGATTAGGCGCTGCTGCCGAGCCATTGTACTTGCGGTAGATGGCATTTTTGATAGCACGTGCGAAGGCGTAGCACGATGTCTTGAGAAGACAGTAGTACGGCATATGATGATGAACCGTCGAAACCAGGTGGGAGATACGTAGCAGGGTGGGAGCGTTATTCCGTTGCCATGTAAGACGGTGGATCTGCTGGACTGGAACAGCACTAGGAGGAGCTTGGACCTCCATGGTGTCGGTTGGAGAGCCCCATAGGCCGAGTCGGGTTGGGAGGGCATGGTTTCTGATTGTGCGGGATATTTTTATGTCGGTGTGGGGTGGGGCTGAAGTAGAGGAGGATTTGGGCTGTACACGTAGTACAATGTATTCATGCTGAAAATCCGGGAATACCTTCCGTTCCCTGTAGTGGAACACGTCTGTGACGACATAACGTTCAAGCTCGCTGTAGTTGCATTGAAAAATGTGTTCCATCCACCCGTTTGGGGAATAGCTTTGTGCGATGTTGAGTATGGTTTCCACGGACTGGGACATGCCAGCGGTAGGCTTCTCGGTGGGTGGTAAGATAGAGAAGACGTCGAAGAAGAATTCCATTTTGGCGGTGGTTGACTTGAGAACTTTGTCGGACGAGGAGACGTGACATCACTGTGGTTTACATTGTGGCTGACGGAGTAAGCAGCGAAAGCAGCTTACTCTCAAGTTCATGGAGGTGTTACCACCTCTCCGCCAACATTCACTTCCAATTTGAAGGTGAGCCTCGCGCACTTTTGTCGACTGTGTCTTCCGCTTTTCAAAGCCGGAAATAGCTTTTTTGCCTGTAACATTGCTCAGCATACCGTCATGAACTTGGACTCATTTCCGTTTTCCTGGGTTTGATCGTTTCTTGATTGTCAGTGTACGTCCTCTCACGGTCCCTTAGAACAATGCCATTAGCAGTGATCAAATGTTAACACACCCTCCACAGCGCCTATTGTTCCATTGGTCTCCCCGCCACTCAGGTTTTCACCAGAGTAGGGCATATGTCACCCGTTCCGGCGAGACAAAGACCAGATAGTAGCTCGAATGAGAGTACGTACCTTCGCTCAGCGAACGATCCGCTGATTCGATCACCTTGTAGATTCCTCATCATTGATGATCACAAGCGTGGACCTGTCTCGTGCCCACCAACGGCGTTGCCACATTCGGATGTCCTTCTTCCATCAGCTCACCCAAGGTCTCCTACATCTACACTTTCGGCGGGTGGGTACACGGTGCGAGCACAGAAGTCATCACAGACACGACGTCATTCTTGAATCCTATCCCGCTCGTCACATGGCGTCCAGACGTTGAACAAGTGTTTCCCAGGGACGTAAGCCTGAACAGGATCGTCATACGGCCTCATACGTTTCATACTTTAGGTGAGGACGACGGCGGGGTTGTACTGTACGTTGAGTCGGGCACTAGGGACCCATACAGTACAGATCAGCGAGGTGTTGAAGCGTGTCGTCATCCCCCACGTTCCTCGCACAAGCGCCTGCTTGCATATTCACACATACCCTTTCCCGTGCCAGTGATTCCGAGTCATCACTATAGGGGACCTCTTGGACCATCCGTGGCGCATCATACAAGGCCGACATATCAGTTTTTCTCTGACTTCGTGTTGCAGACACGCTGTACACGCTTCTAACAAGTCTATATCGTAATTCAAAATCGTCTACCCCGAACCACCTACAGTACAGACATAGGGGAATTATCATGTTAAATCAATGGTAAGGGATAAAGGTTGTGATCAACAATCGACCTGGTGAGCACCAACACTGAACGTGATGGCCGGTCGCTTCCTAAAGGTAGACTGGTGACCAGTCCGTCTATGAGACAAGAAGCTATCGACAGCTTCTCGCCTCACAGATGGACTGGTCACCAGTCTATCCTAAAGGTGTGGCGGACGCGGGTACGCTCAACAAGGCGTTATCTCACTTCTAATATCCGGGAAAACAGAACAATATCAGGAACACGAATACCTTCAGAGCCAGCAGTTAAAGCCCATTTTTCCCAACCGGGGGAATGGGGTATTTCTAATTGCAAATTCTCCCGTTAGGAAAGAGGCGTGACAGTTACTGATAAATACTCACCGAGATATACTGGTGAAAGTTCAGCAATAGCCGAAGATCTCTTTGGCGAGATGTTGACGCGGTATGCATCTTCCATCCAGACGCACATCAATCCTTGAATGCATTGGATTGTTGTAACTCCTGGATTCATATCCTGGCCACTGTGAAATTGTTTTCAGGACAACGAACACAATGATGAAATTGCCATCCACACCTCATGATTGATCACAATTGACCTGAACCCGTATTTCTCGAATACCAGGTCATTTGGAGCATCCACTGTGACCCTGTCCTTCTGGATATCCTTCATGCGGACACCGGGATAGCCATTCACACTGAACGTGATGGCCGGGACGCTTTCAGAAGGTGGACTTAGTTGTGGTGGACGCGGTACATGTTCAATAACGCGCTGGTCCTGTAATGTGTAATACTGCGGCATCATCACATGCATACCCCCCGGATGAGCAGGAGGATTGAGTTGATGAACGTGAACGCAGTACTATAAGAGGAACGCGTTCAAATAGGAAAATTCGGTGAACGGAAGGCGACGCACCTGGTTGGATCCAGCGCCATTGTTGTGGAACATGACGTTGCCAGGGTGAATATATCCATGTTCGTTCGAATTCCGGGGATCATAACCTAGCCAGTGTTAGCCTGGTTTCACGACAACAAACATGGTGGTGAAAACCATCGTCCGTACCTATTGACCGCGGCGTAGACGCGTGTCCTTCTAACACAAGGGTGTTGGCGGCGTCGATAGTGGCCCTGTCCTTCTTGACATCTACCGTGCGGACACCAGGGTCATTAACACTGGAAATAATTCCCAAGACCCATTCGCGGTGAGGACTGAGGACTGGCAGAAGCGGTATACGCTCGATAAAGTGCTGGCCCTGCGACTGTCAGGAGGAACACGTCAAAATGGGGACACAAGAGACATACCTGGTTATGACCGGTACCATTCTTCCAGAGCATGAGATTACTGCGGTGAAGGGAATCCATGTCTAGAGACGACAAAATGGGAAGCAGCGATACGATGGAATATGGAGTTCTGCTCGGCGTAGGGGATGGGATGTTCTCTAAAGTCATGACGGTCAACGGGGGTTCACCCATGTATTTATACCCCGCATAGAGGGTCCTGTGGATGTGGAATTTCATCGTCACCAAAGCGTGAAAAGAGGGTCGGCGCGCGGCTGGACAAAGCATACACATTCGGCTATCACAAAGCAAGGGGTCCATGTAGTTAGTGGACGGCGCCACAAAAATAAAAATAAAAATCGGGTTGGAACTCATCTAGGCCACAGCTTAGGGAACGGAACGGATGGACCCGTACCGTCCTTGACGTCGAGCGACTCATGAGCGCAAAGAGAGTAGCGTCGCGTTAGTCGACCTCATACGGCTGCAGTTGTCGTAGGTAGTAGTCGGGAATGAGCGATGCGTGTGGTGACTGTGGTCACAGCACGAATCGATCATCCCCGGCTGCCTCGAAGCAAGAATTCCCCATAGCAGCGCACAAACAAAAGGTCCCCAAGTTGTCATGGTCCTAGCTGATGAAACGCTTTGACCAGGCTTGGAAAAGATCCACCCAGCTGTGGTCTCCAGACTCAGAAGTTTGAAGGTGGTCACAGCACGAATCGATCATCCCCGGCTACTTCAATGATCAAGGCGTTTCATCGGCTAGCACCCCGACAACTTGGGAACTCTTCGTTTGTGCGCTACTATGGGGAATTCGAAAAGGTCCACCCCGTCACCGACTCACCGTGCCAGTGTGAAGTAGCAAAATTATTATATAATAAGCGTCATCATAGCTCACTTCACTGAGTCACACAGCCTCGCTCAACAGAATCCTTCAGACAAGTAACCAAACGCGATTCGTTCTTCAAACAGCTCTCTCAACCCAAAGGCGCTTCCTTCATTCCAGCACCGCTGTCCACCTCTTGCATCGTTCTCATTAGAGTTATCAATTTATCAAGTTTGATATTCTCTTTGACGACGCGGTCAATGGCGCCTCGGTCATAGTGGAACCTGCCACTGCTGCCACCAATGCTCTCTACAGAATAGACGTAACAGCCATGTTCGCTCATACCCCGAGGAGATCATCGTTGACAAGTCACAACCACCACAACCGTCTGACGGTGTCGGGCGAGTCTGCGGCCTCGAATTCGCACGAGGGAGAGGGATACGCCGTTCGAGAGCGTTGGTATGGCAGGTTTTCTTGGACGAGTTTCCGTTCGGGTGAGTGCGATCGTACATGACAGACGTTGAGCATCATTGAAACGCAAATAGTACCCTGAAGACGTCAAGGCCAAAACGGAGAACGGGCTTCTGACTTGCTTCTAACCGTGACGTTTCCAAAGTCAACCCCCGATTTCGCTACTTGGTAGAGGATCGATGGTGGTTTTTACTCCGTGCTTGGTTCATGCACCTCATAGTTCCCTGTATACGGTACACCCCGTATAGTACGAGGATGTAAGATAGAAGGGCCTCAAACCAATATCACTTAGGCGTTAGATGACAACAAAGTCAATGTTTACAATCAATCTACGACTACAGTTTAGCAATACACTGCACGTTACTCTATACAAGGTCGTCAGGCTCAGTCATATATCAGTGCTCCGTTTCTTCCCAGGTTCTTCCAACCGTCTTGAATAAATCTGCCTGGGCAACCTGCTTGCCGCTCGTAAAGTATCCAGCCGCAATCTTGGCGTCTATCTCGACCCTCGAGTCGGGCGGAATGAGATGATCTGCAACGAGAAATGAGTCTTCTACTTGTGCATTGCGTGTGGTGATAACGCAACATACCGGGGAGATCGTATCGGTTCAAGATGGGGATCCCAGATTGCACGATGGCGTTGTATTTCCTGCGTATTGTTTAGGCACACATTCCTGCCCCAACATAGACGTCACTTACATGTCACTCATCGAGACCATGTTGTCAATCTTCTTGATACCAAGCCAATGCAGCACGTCAGGCATCAACGCTTGGAAACGCATATCCTTGACTCCAGCAATGAGCTCCGTAGACTTGAAGTACTTGTCTGCAGAGTCGCCGCCACGTTTACGGAGGTTATATACGAGGTACCTGACAGATTCGCGTTAGAGATAATTATAAGGTCGCTTCGTGCACCAAAGACCTACTTGGTGACTTCTCCAAGTGCTCGACCCTCCTTGCGGAAATAAACGACGACGCCAACACCGCCGCGCTGAACGCAGCGGATACACTCTTCAATGGCGAAGATGAGGTAGGGCTTGCATGTACAAATGTCGGATCCAAAGACATCAGATCCGTTACCTGCCAAGTGAACGAAACTTGGTCAACTAGTCGGAGCAGATCAAATAACCGAGCATACATTCGTCGTGCACACGAAGTGTGAGTTCCTTTGATTCGTCTGACATATATTCCGGATGGCCGACTTTCGAAACGTTAGCTACTCGTCACGCGCAGTTTGGATACCTACAGATGTAGACCGTCAAGCCCCCGATCGGAGGAAGGAAGACTTTGATATCGGGACGGGTGATCAATTCAGGATACATTCCTCCAGTATCCTCGAAGAGTGCTCGGCGGAGCAAGGTATCGGATCTTCCCGTCGTCAAGGTAAGAACAGGTAAGCGAGCAAAGATCGCGACGTTGACTCACATGCCGAAACGTTCCGCGACCCCAGGGAGGTACCAAACCGGTTCAACCGCAGCCTTGCTTATCGCGATCTCTACTCCGGGGTCTGCGTCGCTCAACGAGCCATCTGCGTTCTTGATGGGCTGCGTTCGCAAGACCACACGCCCGTCAATGGTGAGATCGCCCTTTCTCGCCGACTCGTCTAGCTCGCTCAATTTGATGTGGGCCTTTGTCACTGCGATACTCGGACGAATGTCCAAACCCAACTCGTCAATCTCTTTCTTGAAAACTTGAGGGACGAGATGTCCCCACGGGTCAAACGACACAATCTTGTTCGGGTCATACCAGGAAGGCTGAGGGGGAATCGGGACAGGAGGCTCGGTCTTGGTGTAATCGGGTTTGTGAGTCGGGTTGAGTGTACCCATCGCGATAGCAAGCGCTCTATAGATTGAATATGAACCAGAATGTGCGCCAAGGGCATTGCGTTGTTTGATGGACGTCAGGAGTCGAGAACAGATGACAGGTCCGCGGACGGCAGGATCGGAAGCACCCCATTGGAGCGGATAGGGCTTGATACCATGTTGGTCGGGATAGGCTATTGTAAAAGTGGCGTCAGTTCAATGTCATGTCATGCGGATGGCTGTACGTGTCGTCAAATAGACGCGGACATTGATCCGGGGGCGGGGTAAAATGAGGTGAGTCTCCCCGGTGACCGAACCCGGCGTTCGGGGTTTCACGGAGGGGGGGTACGGAACATGTATTGGGAAGAACTCACTCGCTAGAACGACTCGACCAGGGTACAGGGCCTTCTCGCGCTCCTTGTCTATCAACGGGTGATCCAGTTGCGTGCTCGTGGGTGGGGTAGACGACACAAGGTGGGCTCTCGACAAGGGCGTCGATGGCGACAAGAGCAAGTTGGACGACGACGGCGAGCCTATGCATTCGTGACTGCTGCGACCAGGGATGGGGATTCCATTTGCTCCTTGTGGGGAATGTGGTGGCGGCGGTGTCGTCAACGCATCAAGCTTCAACGAATGCGAATGCAATCAGCATCATGTCGGCGAAGGACGGTGGCGTTACCTTTGCTTGCAATGTTTGTTGGGAGATTTGAAGTGCATTGAGCTGCGCAAGTATCTGGTCCAGAACGGCGTCATTGGTGGTAGTAGACATGGTTTGGGAAGGTGAACAAGGGGAAATGGTGGTGGGGAGGAGGAGATAAGCTGTTCGCGTTGGGTCTTTATAGCTCTGGACGACGGCGTTAACAACTGACTGACACCGACAAGTGACTCGGATGACGTTCTTACGAGATTGCCTTTTCGGGTCATGTCAATGGATCCGGAGCGAACTAGCGATACATAAGTACATGCGAGCACATAAACGTAGACAAGAATATACAAGTTATAACGAGAGTACTTGGAGTGGTTCAGTATTACTATTACATGCCAAGAAAAGAAAGTGAGACAATTTGATGATTATAACGCGGTATCAGTAATCTTCCTCTTGAGCAAACAAAGACCTGGGGTCGAAGCTCTCCGACATGTCCTCCCTCATCTCTTCCATGATGTGCATCAGCGAATCCTGTGCCTTGGGCGGCTCGCGATCACCACGTGCTTTCACATTCAGGCCCGAGCAGGATGCAGAACGACGACGAGCCTTGAGGTTTGGCACCGGAACCGTGGTCGAAGAGTTCATCTGACGGTGCGAAGGCAGCGAGTCCTTCCTCACTGGTGGAATAATAATACGGTTCACGGGATGAGCAAATATCTTCTCAGCGTTCTCGCGTTCCTTGCCCTTTCGGAACTCGTTGCTGAGGCTACTGAACGTTGGAACACGTCGGAGAGTGCGAGAGGGAGCAGGAGCAGGTTTGGGAGTGGGATCGGGCAAGGGAATAGCATTGAGGGTGGTTTGCTTAAAGGCGCGATCACCGGGAGTTTGGACAGGGCGAGCGCGCGACCGTTCATTGGAAAAACCCTGCCATCTCGGTCGGTCATGTCTCTCAGCGACAAGTGGTTCTCCTGCGGTGGCCTTCTTGATAAGAACCTTGCCCGTCACCTGGGAAAGCGTAGGGAACCCTGCCATGTTGCGACCCCCCGCAGGTTGCTGCACAAAGGTCGCATTACCCTGGTGCGGAAGACGTGTCGGTGGGATGAAGGGAGAGGGTGCGTTCACAAAACCGCGTTGCTCGGAGGGGCTGGGAGGTAAATGGTCCACCGACATCATACAATCGGGGTCGGGGTCTGGGGCGCATTCTTGAGCATGGGCTTGGACAACCCTCCGATAGTGGCACTCGGAGCTGTCGAGTGACTGAAGGGCGTCGAGACGAGCACACTCGGTAGAGCAGTACCAGTGCTCGTGTAAATCAACCGTCGGACGACCGCAGAAGCAGTACTGTGGGGACCAGTCCATAGTGGGAGGAAGGTCGAGTGGATCCATGTTGTTAAGAAGTAGAATGACAGAGGTCCAGCCTCGAGATTAAGATGGTGATGGTGATGGGGGTTCAAGGGAGATGTGAAAGTGGGATCGTGAAGCATCGAATGCAGGGCCTATTTATCATATTCCCGACCACACGCTTTGATGTTTTCTCGCGTTTGCTGTGGACGACGACTGTTGTTGGAAGACAAAGCGATTTGCTTACCGTAGATCGTAGGGTCCACAGACACTGCCTCTAGAACAGGCATTTGTGGACAAGTGTGTGGCCAAAGCAAGTGCGGGAACAATAACCAACGCTCTCGCAGAACCCACACATGTGGACGGAGAGGAAATTGCCGAGGCCACGCTTATGGTTTGAAATTCCTGTGAGGAATTGTCCTGCCTGAGGCACGGGTAAATAATTGGGGCCGGGGTAATATTCACCAATAGGCTGGGGCACTATGCATAGAAATCTATCACAGAGTGTAATTGGTTAGCAAGTTCCTCAGAGCCAAAGTCGAGTCTTGGAATTCTCAACCACTGCACCTGCCAATCATTGGACAGAGCAAGGAAAAGAACGCCCGGGCCTTACTGAATGTAGGCTATGTGCGAGGTGCTGCCAGTCATGCGGGATCTAGGGATAGTCATCCAGTGTCTATCCCCTTGGGCTTGTGTCGTTCGTGACGAACCTAAGGAGAGTACCGTCGGTAACAACCCAGTCTTCGTACTGAAACACTGGGTCGGGCACGCATACCAGTCCAAGAATTTATGCCGCCAGCACATTGAGCTTACCAGGGTATTACTTTACCGTCGACCCTGAGCCCGATCTCAGCTGCTGTGAGACACGTCTTATACTCAGTCCAAGTAGTCTCTCAGGTCTACTGTTACTCGATATTCGGGTTTATGCGGCGGAGACGATCGCACGTCTACCAAGCCAAGTACAGGCCTGTCCCCTGGGATATAGCTGCGACCTAGAACGTGGTTCGGGGCCAACTTGAGCTCCTGGATGGTATGAGAACTGTGTTGCCTTTTCACTTGACTTTGATTTCAAACACCGAACGAGACGAAGTAGCGCTTAGCTCGCAGCCTTGCAACAAGTACACTTTTTGCCTACTGGTCGCTTTTTCTTTGCAACAATGTCCAGACAGTTTGCATGCTCCACTTTACCTCGTGGATGATGGCAGTGGCTTCGTCGGCCACTACGAGTGTCTCTTGCCATTACACCGCGACGTGTGGGGCCTCAGCAATCCTCGTTTCTTCAGTGGTGATCCATGGGAAACGCTCGAGGAGATGGCTCAGGCGTATGCGCAAACGATCGAGCAACATGCACACGATGGCGCGTTGATGCTCGGAGGTCAGTCCCTTTTTCTTGTCGAGATTCATGACGTATCGTCTGACGTTCCGCCTTTTTTCCCACAGGTGGTCATTTGGAGGCGCCGTCGCCTTTGAAATCGCCCGGATTCTCACCTCTAGTGGTGTCCAGGTGAAAGGCGTCGTGTTGATCGATTCACCTTCGCCATCTGCATCGCCCTTGTTGTCCGACGACCTCATCGATCATCTCATACGTGATCAAGAACGTACCGCCGACTCTGGGACGACCTCGCTGGTCGTGCGCCAGTTCAAACAGAGCACGGCGCTGTTGGACGCGTACATGCCCAGCACGCGAGATGGACACAGCCCGGGCTGTCTCGCTTGCGTTTTTGCGTGCTACTGTGGGGTTCAGTCCATACGGCGTACCGGACGTTCCCGCGTGGTTCCGTGAGCGTGGTGACGCTGTGCGGGGGGAGATCGTCGGGCCTTGGGAAGCCTTGGTTGGAGAGCCTATCCCAGCTTGAGACGTCCCTGGGCATCACTTTGAGCCGTTTTCGCGTGTCTATATGAGTCTCGCGTGTTTTTCATCCGTATGTGTGTGCTGATGAGAGTACGCGTAGGTCAGGGAGACATCTGTACAGCTCGATCGAGCGTGTCGGTACTTGGAGACGTTCTAAAAAGAAAATACGACAATGATTTTACGTTTCATCTCGCTCCCGCCT
>JBBPTD010000746.1:0-17721 GCA_038093895.1 Boletus aff. mottiae
TGAACGAGACCGAGCGAATGAAAGGGATAACAAAAGAAATAATGTACATACACCCCCTGAAGGTCCAAGAAATTACCATACAGCATCAGGTTCTTCTTCGGCGTGGTTAGCGTGTTCCTTCCCCTCCAGGCAGTCCTTAGCATAGTGCCCCTTCTTGCCGCACTTGAAGCAAGTAATGTTGGCCCTAGGACGAGCGGTGAAAGCGGCATCAGAGCTTTCAGATTCACCCGTGATAAGTAATGCTTTGTAATTGTCGAGTTGTTTGCGACTGAGGTGGCGTTCTTCCTCATTGAGCAAACGTGAGATAGCGAGTTCAAGGATAATCTTGTTGGGTTTGACAGCATCAAGAGCAACGACAACGGAGTCGTATTCAGAGGGGAGGCTGGATGTGAGGATGACAATGGTTAGGAGGTCCAGGAGCTTAATTCCGACATCTTTCATAAGATATGCCTGTGCCTTAACGTCGCTGATCCACGACGTGATGGACCGCTCAGGGCATTTCTCCATGCATGAGAATTTTCGCATAGCAGCGAGCTGGGTCGAGAGGCCACGGGCGCGGTGAACACTAGCAAGTGTATCCCAAATGGTTTTGGGATCATCACCCTGGACATGAATGATCTGGTTGTCATCGACATACAGCGCAATTTCGGCGGCGGCCTTAAGCTGACGTAAGGTGAATGCGTCAACTGCAGAGCTAGCAGCTGTTTTTGGGTCGGGTGCGGTCTCTTTGCCTGATACGATGCCCCAGAGATCAGAGCGGATGAGTAGCGCACGCATTCAGATGTGCCAGGAGAGGTAATTGACCTCGTTAAGACGTGGCATTACAACAGTGTTGAGAATCGATGACATGACGTGCATGTATGTGGTAAAACGATGGGAGAGTCGAAATGTTGAAGAGTCGAAAAACAATCAGAAGGTGGGTATATGTGAGTTGGAGCACCTACTCCGGGTTCGAGAAATGATCCGTGAAATGATCCGCGACACCTGCGACACAGCCTGTCAGTCGTCAGCACACTCGCACAGCCCATCGTGCGGTTATCGAATTGATGTACCCCGATAACACAAGGGTAGGTCCATTATGTTGAAAAGTTGTGTGCTGGGAATGGGGTGCGAGCGATGCAGGACAGAGCAGCAGTTGTTGTTCGTGATAACGGACAACGTATGGTAATACAGGTGGTGGCAAGATAAACAAACTTGGTACTGTACAGTTTATTAGGTAAGCGGTAATATAATGTGGTGAATGATTCTATTCCAACAACTCTCCTCAGTTCTTATACTCTCTCTTATACAAGCATCTCCTCTTTGCTTTTATAAACTCCTCCACTCCTCAAGCTAGCAACCTCTATCCTCAGACCTAGTGAGTATCTCCCACTAGGCACATACCTTCCTCTTGTTACTTGCATTATGCTTGTGGCACCTACTGTCCTCACAGTAGAGACAAACAGAGTACCACACACTTTGTTAGGTTATGAGCCCTACTTAATCAAGGCTTGACATCTTGTGCTTTTCCCGTCACCCTTGATCTAGCAGAATGGAGGCTAGAGTTGCTGCGAGTTTCTCTCAGATGATTGTTCTTCTTGGACATTGTCTTATGCTCGTTGCTACCAACATCCCCTTATATGCATTTGGGGCTGTTTACTTCTTTGTTCATCAGTTCAGAGATATCCTCATTCGAGTTGTTGATGGTTATTTTTCTCTTGAAATGAATCACACCACTAATCATGAACATTACTCATTGCATCTGGTTTTGTCTTCTAGACCCCAACAACCAGTTCAACAGGTTCATGGTGATTCACCTCCACCTCCATCAGAGAGACCATCATCTTCCCAACCATTGTCTAAACCTGTGACCGGAGTAACCTACAAGGTTCCCTCTGAGAGACCCTCCTTGCAGTTGTCATACTTCCCTGCTCCTGAAGAAATCCCTGTTCCCATCGTTCCCACTCCTTGCCCAGAGGATCCCCACTGTCATATCCAACTCACCGTCGATTTGACACCTTTCCATCTTCCTTGCCCTTCTTGTCAACGTCACGTTGAAGAAGGAGAATACTGTGACAGTCTTACAGGACTTGGTGCCCATACATCTGGAGTCTACCACGAACAACTCGTTTGAGGAGGTTACATTTTTACTCCAGCTTATAGACCCTTCAGAGGACGAACTAGATCGGTTTCAATCCTCTCTGACCTTCCGGACCTAGTTAATAGTCCAGAACTGATTCCTATTCCTCCTCTTCCTGCACCATCTCTTTCTCCACCACCTTATACTCTGTCACACGATCCTCTTAATGGCAAACCTCTCCGAATCCCAATGCTGGAACTTGAATCTAGGCTTACCCCCTATGAGCTTCAATGCCTTCGAGAACAGTCTTTGGCAACAATCCGTCAAGTATCACTTGACACCTTTGGCCAACCCAGATCAAGGAGGAATATATCGGAAGGCGATTTTCCAAGATCCCCTTCCACTACCACTGAAGAATCTCTGCCACCCTATACATCATCAAGGGAGGGTAGTCCCCTTCCTTAGACAAACAGGCTTTGGTCCTTGGGTTCATTTGAGGAAATCCTGCTGGGTGGTGACTCCTTTTCAGGTGTCATCAGCCAAGACTTCTATCCAGGATGATTCCATCCTTGCATGTTCATTCATGTTCAAGGACGAATCTCTTTTCTCTACTTATGCTGGTGCCAGATGGGCTTTCCCTCCGAGACTTACATTTCTACCCCACTTGCATTAGTACATTTCCAAGGACATGAAGTTCTTCACAGAGATCTCTTTCCTCCTCTTTCTCAATTTGATCATGGAGACATTTATCATTCTTATGATGTTCATGAAGTTCTTCTCAATTCTTTCTCTCCGAACATTTACATCAGTGATCCCATTGACTGGTATAACTGATTCACTAGGCAATTGGCTCCTACTCCAACCCAGCAGTACTGGAATTACAATTTCAACAAGTACCTTCGCAAAGCTGAAGATCTGCGAATCCTATCCAACACAGGCTTCAACAGCAGATTAGGAAGCATTCAACCCTTCCTGAGATGCGAGAGGCTTGCCTCCGCAGACTCTATGGAGAACAGGATGAAGGCAGACCACCTCACCGTGCTGCTGCCATTGCTGGTGAAGTTCAGAGATGTTCCCTCTTGTAATGGATCAGATCGGAGATGGGCAATGTATATTTCTTGAGCACTGGGATTTGACAACATGGTTGAGGAACTGCTATCTCAATGATGGTACATCTCTCCTTCTGATTTGAAGATTGACTTTTTTCAACAGACATGTCGGCATCCGTTCCAGCTGTTGTAGATCTTAGGATCGATGGATTCTCCTTAGTCGCATTCCAGTTCTCGATGGACAAAAGAACTATTCCGTTTGGAGTGCTAGAGTTCAAGGCATCTTAGCATCAATAGGTGGACAAGGTTTCATAGATGGAACTCTTCGATCAACACAGAATAGCTGCTACAGATGAAGTAGCTTGGAAGGCTGCAGACTCAAAGATTCTAGGCTTCCTTTCTATCACAGTTAATGATCAGTTATCCACCACCGCACCAACTACTTGGCCAGAACTCAAGGTCAATACTGGAACTACTGCTGCACCTGTTCAAACGACCTACCTATGGTCTAAGGCCTACCACTTTTGGGATCTCTTATCTGATTGTTTCACCTCAAAAGGCATCACAGGGCAGTTCTACTGGCTGCACAAGGTTCTTCGCACTCACATTAGAACCCAGCATGCATCAGAAGATATTTCGGAGATACAGCAGTATTTTACAGGCATGTTCAATGCAGGCCTGGAACTACCTGAATCTCTTCAAGCCATGTTTATATTGGCTCTACTCCCTGATGATTTTGAAATGCTATGGTCTACCCTCATCCATACCACTCATGAACAAGACTTCACAGTGGATAACAACATCCAAGCCATCCTTTGAGAAGTAGATCTTCAAAGCTTGAAGCTCTGCCCTCTTTCTTCATGCATCACTCATGTTCAAGCACCACCTCCTCACCAATCTTCCTCGTCCTCCTCTTTAAATAGGATGAATGACATTCATCATGGCCCTCCACAGCAAAACAAGTGGAAGAACCAATGACAGCCTAACCAGCAGTCGTCAGGCCAGCCTTCATCTTCTGGGGGAAACCCGAAGAAGAAGAGACACTCAAACAACGAGAAGAGAGGATGGTATAATCAGCAAAATGCTGATAAGAAAGGGAAGGGCAAAGCACCTGCTCATGTATCAATGATAAATGAGTTTACTAACTCTAACCCTGATCCCTACCATGGGATGGTCGAGGAAGACTTCCAATCTACCTCTAGACTTCAGGAGATGGATGTCAAGTATCAAAATTTCGACTCTGATGCTGTTGAACATGGATGGGATGGACCATCAGATGACTCTATGGACATTTCGCCGGACATGCAATCTGCTGTCCACCAGTCCTTTCACTCCTGCCATCTCTCCCTCTGATCCTTTGGAGAGTATGGATCAAGCTGGTAGGATCACTGAGCTGAAGAAGAAGAAGACTACCTTCGTTTTAGGAGGGTTAGTCATGGGACAATCATTACCTGGTCATTCGATCAGAGAGTTTCCTCTTAAGAAGGAGACTTCATCCTACTTTAACGATTATAATCCGGTTTCCTTCACTAGCCTCTCATGTGGCATCCAAGGGGTGACAATGAGAGAGACCCCCTTACCCTCTAGTAATGTAACAAAAACCGAGAATCATATCTTCTCTTCTGCCTGGTACACTGTTGGAAACACACTTAGTCCAACTTGTTCACATTGGATGATTGACAGTGGCTGCACTGATCATGTCACTCCATATCTTGATGACTTCACTCATCTCTCACAAGGGACCAAGAATGTCTTGATTACTGATGATTCCCTTGTCTCCATGTATGGTCCTGGTAAGGTTATCCTTTGACCATATGAAAGTGACCCTTTGGTCCTTGAATGAGTATGGTATGCACCTCGAGCATCACACAGACTTTTGTCTGTTGCTACCCTGACCTCTCAGGGATATCGATTTGAACTCAATTCTACAGAAACTCATATCTGGAACAACCGAGGACATCTGGTAATCCGGGCATCTGCCTCATTTCCAGATAACAATCTGCACTGGTTTCAGTGTTCTATGATTACTCCAGGAAAGATTGCCTTGGTCACCTCAATTGATTCTTTCTCTTTGTGGCATCTTCGGTTTGGACATTGCTCCAAGAACGCACTCTGACAGCTTCATAGTCATACTTCTGGCTGTCCAGACATCACTATTCCTTCCAACTTTCCTCCTTGTAAAGGCTGCTCTGAGGGTAAAATGGCAGATCGCAGCTTTGGTCTCTTGATCAAGCATGCTTCTCGTCCTCTTGCTCTCCTTCACACCGATCTCATGGGACCATTTCCTGTCGAGTCATGCTCCAGGTCTTGCTATGTGTTGACCCTCATTGACGACTATTCCGGTTTCTCTCTCCTTGCTTTCCTTCAGGAAAAGTCTGGTACTTTGACTGCGCTTCAGCACCAGTTTGCCTGGCTTGAAGCTCATTTTGACTCTTGAGTCACCTTTATACGTTCAGATCAAGGGGGGGAATATATGGGTCGAGATGTTCAATTGTTCTTCACATCCAGAGGGATTACCCATCAGACTTCTGTTCCTCATACCCCTCAACAGAATGGACATGCAGAGAGGTTCAATCGTACCATCATGGAGAAAGCTGAGGCAATGCACCAGCATGCTTGCTTACCCAGGATCTTCTGGCAAGATTCCCTGGAGACTACGCTTCATGTCTACAATAGACAACCAGTTCGTCGTCATGGGTGGAAAACACCCATTGAACTATTCAATGGTACAGTCCCTGATATTTCATACTTCAGAATATTTGGTTGCAGCACTTTTGTCTTGATACCTCCGGAGATAAGGAAGGATAAACTGTCCCCTAAAGCAGAAGAGATGTCATTCATTGGTTATGAAACCAATACCAATGGTTGGAGATTCTGGTCACAAGCCAGACATCGTTTTTTTATCTCTACCCATGCCACATTTGATGAGACTCGATTCAGATCATGTTCTAGAGATCTTGCTGTCAAAGACCAAGCCCAGATACTAGAAGATCCTGCAAATGACCTATCAGATGAAGAATTGAATAAGGAGAACCTGGAACCTCCTACTAATCCCTCTCATCATGTTATTGTTAATATACCAGATCTTGGACCACTACCTCATCCTAGATCTAGATCACCTTCACCACCACGATCACCTGGGCCACCACCTGATCATCATACTCCCTCTCCACCACCATTTGTTCCTTCTCCACCTTGTTGGGATCCTTTGAGATCCACACCAGTTCATCATGCACCTTCACCTTCATCACAATCTCATGCTTGTCGACCTCCAGTCGCACCTAGAGCACCATTTCGACCTCCTATACCAGAGAGATGTTCCACTAGGAATGTTAAACCAAGGATCATTCCTGATAACTCTTATGGGAATTGATCACCCCTTGAAATTGAGAAGGAGATTCATGGCAAGTTGAATACTCGCCAGGAGGAGCAAGACACTGTCCATATAGCAGAACAACCAGTTCCTGCTAGGCCTACAAATGAGGATGATGATATGGGTGAGCTTTATAGCAGCCAATGGATGCAGTTCCATTTGTCAGCTGCAGTTTCCCAAAGCATTCCTAAGCAATATAAGGATGTTTTGAGGCTTACTTCTTTATCAGAACAGAGATCTTGGAGAGAAGCGATGGATGAAGAATACAAGTCCCTCATGAACTGAAAGGTTTGGACTCTTGTTGATCTACCCAAAGGTCGTGAGCCCATCAAGGGAAGATGGGTTTATGCAGTTAAAAGTGATGGCTGGAAGAAGGCTTGCTTTGTTGCCAAAGGCTTCACACAAATCTTTGGTATCGACTATGAAGAAACCTTCTCACCAGTAACCAGGTTTGAAACTGTCCGCCTACTCCTTGTGCTTATAGCATTGGAAGACTGGGAGCTTGAAGCTCTGGACATTAAAACAGCTTTCCTATTTGGAGACCTCAATGAGGAGCTGTATATGGTTCAACCTGAGGGTTTCATTCAAAAAGGCCAGGAGAAAAAGGTCTGTTGACTTAGGAAGGCTATTTATGGCTTAAAACAAGCTGCACTCCAATGGAACAAGCAGCTTCACAAATCCCTCCTTGAACTCGGATTCAAGAGATGCTATTCAGATCCAGGGGTTTATGTCAAGTTTATTGGTGATAAACTGATTATTCTTGTCTTTTATGTTGATGACGCTCTTTTTATGGGTAATGATAGATCACTTGTCCTCAAGCACAAGAAACAATTCATGGATCATTGGGAATCAAGAGATCTTGGTGAAGTCAAAGAATACCTTGGAATGAGGATAACCAGAGATTGCAAGAAACACACTCTGAGGCTTGATCAATGCTCCTATGCTGCAAAGGTAGTTGAGTGCTTTGGTCAAACTGACTGCAAACCAGTCACTACTCCTCTTCCTTCTGGATATACTCCAAAGCCCAACAAAGGAGAATCAAACCCAACTCTTCGAAGTCGTTATCAATCGGTCATTGGATCATTGCTTTACATTATGCTTGGCACAAGACCTGATCTTGCCTATTCAGTGATCAAGATGTCGCAGTTCTCTGCAAATCCCTCAGAGGAACACTTGCAGAAGGCGCTTTATATAGTGCGCTATCTTGCACATACTATCAAGTTGTGCTTGAACTATGCTGTGGATGGACCAGTCAATGGTTTTGTCGCTTACTCTGACACTGATTGGGCTGGAGACATAGAGACCTCATGGTCTACTACAGGTTATTCCATCTTCCTTGCAAATGAAATTGTGTCATGGCTTTCCAAACGACAAAAGAGAGTTCGACTTTCATCCACCGAAGCAGAATACTGTGGAATGACAGAATGTTGCAGACAGATCCACTGGATCCACAATCTGTTCGAGGGACTTTCGTTTCCTCTATCCACCATTCCCCTATGTGTTGATAACCAGGGAGCTATGTTTCTTGCTTCGAATCCAGCTCAAGAAGGACAAACTAAACATGTTCACATCCCTGAACATTATATTCGGGAGGCTGTTGAAGAAGGTGAAGTTGAACTATTCTATGTTCCTTCCCAACAGCAGTTTGCAGATATCTTTACCAAGAATCTTGGAAAGATAGCCTTTGAGTGTGGACAAAAGAGTTTGACTTTATCCTCTTATTCATGATGACTTATGTTTCTAGTGAGGAGGAGTGTTGAAATCTGGGTATTCACTTTCTGCTCTTCTATTCCATAACCCAGATTCTAGACCTGATTACATCAGTGGTCCAGATCTTCAGACAATAGGTCCAAGTTCACTATCACATATTACTCATCATATGACATCATAGATAACTGCCATTATTGCTATTGGCTATAGATAGGACTCTTATCATTCATGATACGATATGACTCATTCCTATCTCTTATCTTTACCTACCCTAGAGTAGAGGCATACAGATACAAACAATATCTGAACACTATATAGAGGAGAGCTCACTCTGTATTGCTCTCCTTAGTTCATATACTCTCTCTTATACAAGCATCTCCTCTTTGCTTCTATAGACTCCTCTGCTCCTCAAGCTAGCAATGTCTATCCTCAGACCTAGTGAGTATCTCCCACTAGGCACATACCTTCCTCTTGTCACTTGCATTACGCTTGTGGCACCTACTGTCCTCACAGTAGAGACAAACAGAGTACCATGCACTTTGTTATGACGAGCCCTTCAATACCTGGAAGGCCCAACTTCTGGTCAAGGTTGACGAAAAACTCAATCCTGCAGTTCTTTCATTTGAAAATTACGATGTAATGTTCTCAATTCCACAGATTTCTCCCTCTCCTCTCATGGTCACCCCATCAGAAGACTATGACCTACTCTGTGAGCATATCTGTAAGGCCAAGGGTTTCAAAGCCAATATTACTGTTCAAGAGAAGCCAAAGCTGCTGAAGGTTTGAAGGATATAAATGATATATTGAGTTTACTGATCAGATGAGCTAGCGAGGCCAACAAGATGAGACTAACGACGATACTACAGATAGTGAATCAGACTCAGCCAATGTGGACCACAAGAAAAAGAAAAAGAAGACCCATGCTCCGAAGGCTGCCAACATCGACAAACGAAATCAACTGGTAAACAAGAATATACAGGCATTGCGCACTCGATGGGTCTGTAACAAGAAACCTGGATGTGTCAGTGAGTTTTGCTTCGTAAACGCAGCTGATGGTGGAAAGCATGTCCCACTGACATTTGTGTGCCTTGAGTGTTGGGCATCAGCAATGGTGTTGTCTATCATTTCAAGTATTATCTCCGAGTCACACTGAACTTTGATGTAGCTCAAAGGACCTGCAATTGCAACTCTTGAGATGCCTCCAAATCACCAGCACTTTCAAATGCTCTCGGATGACCTTCTTGGCCAAACAACAATTCTTGCTGAGCGACGCCAACAGTTTGAGAAGCCCAAGCCCAATACCCCACCTGCGGCATCAGCTGTTGCAGCTCCTATCATCCACTTCAATTTTCCTGCCGAGATGTTCCAGCTTTTTCAAGGATATCGAGCACAGCCACCACCATTTGCCAACGGACCAGCTGCCCATGCTGTTTCCCCTCCCACTGCAGCTCCGCGCTCTCCTGCTAAGCTGTTCCTACCTCAGCATCTCACATCCATCAGACCATGTATGAGTATGGATTTTTTTGGTGCTCGCTACAACTTATTGAAGGATCTCAAACAAAAATTGATCCGAAATGGGTACATATCTGCACACAGCCTCACCTCGGCGACAATTGAAGAACTCCAGGGCATCGGACTCCTTCCTGGAGAGTTTGGACAGCTTCGTGATGCGATATCACGCTGGTGTGATGGTAAAGATGACAGTCTAGGCCCAAGCCTGTTCCAGTGATGTATATGCTACTGTAACAAAAGCATATTGTAAGACTAGAAGTATTCCGCATGTCGAATGTAACCCCGTGCATCCTTGCCTGTAACAACAAACAAAGCTTCATATATGTCATAGAAAATGCCATTTCCTGCCTCAAAAACATCAGCATTTCATTGGATCCATGCCTTGATCTTCGAGAATGCCTCTTCGATAGGATTCAGGTCAGGTAAGGAGGGAGATAAACAAGATGAACGCCTTTGTCGAACATGTTAGATCCACAAAACGACTAGATTGTATCTCTATCAACTTACCAAATCTCTCTGTGAGCTCACAGATCTGATCACCATGGTGAATACGAGCATTATCCATGATGAGCACACTGTGCCTGCCTGGATATGCTTCACACTGTGGAAGCTACAAGTAGTTATTAGTGAGCTCAGATGTGCTTGAATGGGAATCATAACATACGACAGAGTGCTCCAAAAAGGACAGGAAATCATCACAGTGCAGCGAGCCCTCCATGCAACATCCTGCAATGATTCCCTCACAAGACATCACAGCGACAGCTGATAGACGATGACTGCATATGAAAACACCCCTCATGCAGGGTCGGAGGCTCCTCTTGGCACGCCCACTTCGCCTGAAAGTTGTCCATTCATCCTTCAATGTCTCATCAATAAAGACAAGCTCATCAGATGTGTATTGTGCCATCCTTCGCATGAAATCTGCCCATAGGTCCTCATTTCGTTCACTGGCAATCTTCCAAAGCTTCTTGAGTGAGAGACCAGCATGGACAAGCTCTCGGTGAATGGTCGTGTAGTGTACAGAGATGAACCGATTCTGTTGCATGAGGCTGGCAAGCTCATTGAGGAACCAATTTGGACAGTGTTGTACGAGTTCGACCAAGTACTGACAGTCTTCTAAGTTGAGATTTCTCAGGCATCCACAGAATGCACTGCATGGTTTGATAATATCACCAGTTTCATTGAAGAGCTTTCGAATGTGGAAGAAAGTGCGGCAAGAGATGTCGAGGCAAATGCAAATATCCTGGAGGGATAGTAATTGACGCTGGTATAGCTGGAGGGCAGCGTATTTCAGGTCAGGTGAGATTTTTCAATTCGGCATGAGGAGTGTGTACAAAGACTGACTGAGTATCTACGAATTCCTACGAATTTCTCCAAGTCCCGTTGTTTGTTGTGTATTGTTTTTTCAAGTTGCAAGTGCCATTATTTACACAAACTGCTGTAATTGTTTGACTGTCTCGACATATGTTCATTCTTAGGAATTCACATGTTTCTCCTAAGTTGCAACAGTCCCACTTCTTCATGAATGCAGCCTTGACCTTGTCTACAAAAGGCTTGTTCGGGCCACAGAAGATGGTGTTGTCTACATAGATGATCACTAGGACGAGCTCTTTGCCTTTGCGATAAATGAATAGGCCAGCATCTGTTTTAAGACATGTGAAGCCCAGTTCTTTTATGGATTTGTTGAGTTCACGCCACCAAGCTAGTCTGGCTTGCTTAAGGCCGTATAGGGCACATAGTAGTCTTAAGACCTTCCCTTTGAGATGAGAGGGCATAATGCCTTCAGGGAAGTCCATGTATAGTTCTTTGTCCAGTTTGCCATATAGATAGGTGGATCAGACGTCGAGACCTGTGATGTACCAGTTCTCTGTTGCTGCAAGGGCGAGCATGCACTGCATTGTCTCGAAGTGTATGACAGGGGAGAATATCTGATTGAAATCAATCCCTTCTACTTGGGAGAAGCCTTTGGTGACGAACCAGGCTTTCTTTCTACTGTCTGATTTTACATCAAAGACCCATCAGTGTTTAATAACCTTTCTGTTTGTGGGCCGATCCACAATTTCATAGACCTTGCAGTCCTTGAGTATTTGTAACTCGTTGTGGCAGGCTTTATGCCAAAGGGTTTGTTCCTCTTGCAGTAACTTGAGGATGTTGTGATATGTCCATTTGTGGTAGTTCACGTTGGACTGTTCTGTTTCCAGTGGAAAGGCACAGCTGCAGAGGTATGAAACCAATGCATCTCCCCCTTCCTTGGTGATGTGCTCTACATCATCTTCTGACGGAGTCAGGGACAGAGGCATTCCTCCAGGGACAATGGGTGAATCCAAAGGTCCAGCCAGTGCTTCTTCAACAAATCTGCACCAGTCAGAGATGCATTCGATGTCTCGAAGCTGCTTTAGCAGTTTGTGGTGCTTCCCATACACATTTCTGGGATGAATGGGGGCATGGCGCTCTTGCTGTGGGCACTCTGGCTGAGCAGGTGGAGGTGGAGGTGGACAATGAGGAGGGGTAACCAGAGGTGCCAGTGGGGCTGGTGGCGGTGTAGGTACCCTAGGAGGTGCTGCTGGAGGTGGAGTAATTGGCCTGGGGGTCGGGCAACGATGGACAGTAGGAGGAGCGATTTCTGCATCTGACTCCTGGTCCAATGGTTCAGAATCAGAATCTGAAGATCTGTCATCATGAGAGTGGGAACACAGCGGGTGGTTAACAGGCTGGTGTGGCTGAGCCTTTGAACACCTTGGGAAGAGGTGCTCATCAAATATGGCATGGGCCGATATGTTAGCACATTGTTAGGGCACATAAAGAGGTAGTAGTTTGAATCACTACCAGTGGAAATGCCCAGGTAGATCATCAATTGTGATTTAGGCTGCAATTTGCCTTTGTGAGTCTTGACTGATAAGTGGACATATGTGCCACAGCCAAAAACCCAAAGATGCGAGAAAGTAGGCTTTTTGCCCATGAGCATCTCGGATGGTGTTTTCCATTGGAGGCGATGAGAAGGGGTGTGATTATACACATGAAGTGCATGTAGTACCGTGAACTCCCAATAGGAATTGGGCAGGCAAGCCTGCAGTCACATGGGTTGTGCCTTTGTCCATTATAGTGTGGATGAGGTGTTCTGCACGTCTATTCTGCTGGTGAGCATAGGGGGCAGATTGTTGGATGTGTATGCCATTGTCATGCATATACTCAGTGAAAGCTTTGGAGGTATATTCTCCCCCTGCATCAGAGTGCCAGTGTTTTATTATGGCATTGAACTGAGTATGCACATAGGTGTGAAATTGCTTGGTCGCTTTGAGTGTTTGATCCTTAGTTTTAATCAGGACCAGCTGGAAACTGTTACAACTTGTTCTTTCCTTTCTCTTCTCTTTACGCGCTACACCTGTACACTGGTCGAACTCCCTAGTTCAACTCTCGACCCGGACACTATTTCTTTTATCGCTGACTCACCAATGCTTACTTTCCCTATCTCTTATCTCAATTGCTTCATCAGCGATTACTTCCCCCACATTCCGTCTCCTTCTATCACGTTCTATGACCTGCCCTGATTATGCCTACCCTTAGTCTTGTAACCAGGTATATAAACCCGCTATACCTATCCTTGTACTTTAGCTTAGATCTCCTCGATCAATACCTTGAATCTACTCTTCAGTCTCAGGCTCCTTCTGGCACTTGACCAGTCACTCTGAAACTTGAACCTTTGAACCTTGAAATCCTTGTGTTCCTCTGTGGAACGTCTTCCTTGGACTTCGTGCTACCATTAAGTGCACGCTATCTCTTTGAACCTTTGAACCTTAGACTTTCGAGGCTACGCTTGTCCCCACCCAGGCCAAGCGTAACAGAAACTGCCTAGAAGGTGGAAACACTGGCGGGATGCTCACACAAGGAGAACATGGATGAGCGTATCGATTGCAGGAGAAGAAGGGAAAAAGAAAGGAAAAAGAAGATAGCATATACAAAAGAAACATGTCCACTATATATATGTCTGGAGGAGCGATGACACAAGAGAGGGAAGGACCATCTATGACATAGATAATACATTGGAATGTATGTTGGAATATGGTGATGTAGTAAGTCTAGGCTTACACCCTCCCACTCTATGAAGAAAAACATTGTTCCCAAACGTCAAGAGCCTCACACTTGTCCAAATCCTTCTGAGACAACCATTCATCATCTGCCAGCCCAAAACCACTCCATCATACCAGGTATTGTTTACCACAACTGATGCAACGTTCCTCAACGATGCAGTCAATGCGGTGTTCAAACTTTCCATCAGCTGTAAGCACCGGCTTGGGTCGGGCAGCCACATGAGTTGGGAAAAGCATAGGGTCATTGGTGACATAGGACTGCAGCTGGCTGACATGGAATGTAGGTGACACGCGAGAGTGAGTAGGTAGCTCAAGAGTGTACGAGGATGTTGTGGGGTCAGCAGTGACAATGTGGTAAGGGCCATCAAAGTGTGGCATGAACTTGGCTACCTGTTTAGTGCCCTTTGAGAGGTATTTGCGCCACCGGTTCTTGGTGGATAACATGACGAGGTCACTGACAGCGAAGTGAGGGTCAGCCATGCGTCAACGGTTGGCTGTGGCTGCTTGATGAACTTTGGCAGAAAACAGGTTGTCCTGCACCTTGAGCACATCCATCTCTAAGCGAGACAGGAAGTCGCAAGCTTCAAACTCTTCAACCTGGGTCTCTGCTGTGAAGACAGGAGGGATGAGGTGAGGAGAGCGTCCAATGTGCAGCTGGAAAGGTGAGAAAACAGTACTTGCATTCACCAAATTCATGATATGGAAACGTACACGAGGAAGTGCCTTAACTCAACCTTTCTGATTCTGTTCCACAAGGAAGCGGATGCACTGATTGACTGTCTTATTTGTGTGCTCGCTCGATCTGTCAGTCTGTGGGTGATAAGCACTCGACATCTTCAGGTGTACACTGGTAAGTCGATGTAAGCTTTTCCAAAACTTCAAGAGGAATAGCTTGTCATGGTCAGAAATGATCTCTTGCAGCAAGCCATTCTTGCAGAACCAATGGTCGAAGAAAAGACTAGCAAGCTGTGGAGCTGTGAGACTGTTGCGACACAGAATTAAATGCACATCGGCACCAAGACAGTCTGTCATGGTGACCAGCATATTGAAGCCTTGATCCTTGGGCAATGGCCCAACAAAATCGATAGCAACCAAATCACCATGTTTGTCTGGCACAGGCAAGGGGTGTAGCGGTCCTGCGGAAGCAGTCGTCAGAGACTTGTGATGCATACACTCATGACAACTGGAGAGATATGACTCAAGCAAATCCTTGCACATGTTTGGCCAGTAAAAGGAACGACAAAGTGACTCATAGGTCTTATCTGGTCCAAAATGCCCTAGCGAGTCATGGGCAAGGTGAAAAATGCGCTCATGCAGAGTGTTGACATGAGGGATGACAAGCCGGTCCATGATGTAAAGCAAACCGTCATGCTCAGTGAGTCCTGGCATTGATCCCAACAGAGCAAACAGCTTCCAACAGTAAGGATCATCTGTATACCCTTGTAGCAGCTCAAGAATGAAAGAGCAGTCGTGCTCAATCGTCGACATTGCTGAAATGGTCACCACGAGGTGATCTTCTGGATCCAGATTCCAATCCTGACATTGAGACAGTGCGTCCGCTGCAACATTATCCTTGCCCTTGATGTACCAGATGTCGAGATCAAATTGCAACATATATTCTGCCCAACATGCTTGTCACTGTGACAAGTCCTTCTGATGATCGAAATTCTCCAAGGTCCGGTGATCAGTGAAGACGATGACTGGGGTACCGAGCAGCTCGATTCTCCACTTCTTGAGTGCACAGATAATGGCGAGAAGTTCCTTTCATGGACAGGGTAGTTTAATTCAGCATCACACAAGGGGGCTGAATTGAAGGCCACTGGCTGTGCACTCTTCCCATCTGGTCCCCAGGACAGCATGGCTCCTGTACAAAAATCAGAAGCATCTGTCATCAAGAATATATGGTTATCACCAGGGTTGTCATGGTCAATTGTGATAAGACAGATAGGACTGGTAACCAGTTCCTTAATTCCATCAAAGGCTCGTTGGTGCTCATCTGACCATGTAGGGAAATGTAACTCGGCACCCTTTGTGATCAGCACATTCAAGACGGATGTAAAGACTGCAAGATCAGGTAGGTGTTCTGCAAGGTAACATACAAGTCCCAAGAATGAGCGAACCTCTGAGGCATTCTTGGGGCGAGGCCAGTCTAGAATCTGAGAGACTTTGAATGGGTCTGCCTCAATTCCTCACACGGAAACATGATGACCCAAAAAATGAACCTCCAGGCAAAATAGGTCTGTCTTCTTTGGCGAACAGTAAAGGTGTGAGGTGCGCAGGGCATCGAGCACCAGTCACACATTCCTCTCGTGCTCGTTGACCATCTATGACCAGATGATGATGTCATCCAAGTAAACATGACAGATTTTTCTGATCAGATGTCATAGCGCTGAACACATTCAATGCTGATGTACCGCAGGAGCGTTCCGTACACCCATTGGCATCACCGTCCACTCATATAATCCCCAAGGTGTATGCGTTGCGAGCCACTTGATGTCGTCTGGGTGAACCTTTGTCTGAAAGAAGGAATTAGTCATATCAATCTTTCTGAAGATTTTACCCTTTGCACAATCTTGTAGTATCTCCTCGATGCGTGGCAATGGGTGGTTGTCCAGTATGGTGTTACTGTTGAGAACACAAAAGTCGTTTACCCAACACAGTAGCACCATTGGATCTGCTTTGGGAATAATAAAAGCCAGGGAGGAATGTTTACTGTTGGAGGATCATAGACATCCAGCTGCAATGTGTTGTTGTAGCAACGTATGCCAGGCCTCACGATATTTCTTCAGACAATTGTAGGAGCGAAGTTGGATAAGTTTGCTGGCATCGCGAGGTTGAACACAGAAAAGGACATCATCAGGAAGGGAGTCACAGTGAGGGATGTCTGTGGGGAAGCGATCCTGGTATTCTGTCCTTACCACAGCATTTCGTCCTGCTAGATCCTCTAGAGCCACGAGGGTTCCAATGTGTTCCTGGATGCAAGCAATAACGTTGATGGGTGCGACATGTTCACATTGCCGTTCAATGTCGCTCAAATGGAGTGGGAGTACACACCACAATTCATGTTGTAGTTTAGTGCATAAGCCAAGAACGTCAGATCATGATGGTGTGATGCATTTACCTGTCGAAGGCGAGATGACAGGTGGATGGAGGAGATCATATTCAGAATCTTTGGCGATACAGGTGTGGGTTTCATGATCTACAACAATCTTGTTATGCTGCAAGAAGGGACAACTGAGAAGAATGGGGCTATAAAGGGAGGGAGCGACAATAGCTCGTACAACATGGCTTTGGAATTGTGTGTCTAATGAAGAAAGCAAAAGGTTAACATATTCGGAAAGTAAGGTTTGTTGTCCATCTGGAGAAGAGCCCAAGGCTGTCTTGATAAACTTGGCTGAGGGAAGGCGATGACATTGCAATCCCAGTTGTTTGACGAGTTGCTGATCAATCAGAACTAGGGAGGAACCATCGTCAATAAGTGCATCTACCTCGATCTGATGATTGAGCAGAGGGCTATCAATGGTACATTTCCATTGAAGATGAGGGACAGAAAAGGGGGCCACACACTCATCTCCCGAATCTGTACCATTATCAAGAACTGTGGAAGGCATGACAACTGCTACAAGATCATTCTCGTCAACTGCTGCAATTGTCACAGTCCTGGTAGAGGTTTTCTTCTGGAGTTTTGCAATGCTGGCTAGAGTAATTGCTGTATATGTCTTAGCATCCAGGAAGCCATTAGGGCAGTTCCACGTGGTATGTTCTTGAAAAGGTAGTCAGTATTTGAAATATCTGGCATAGTCATGAAGAATCTTGCATTCCTCATCTGTGAGTGCAGGCAGGCATGTGATTGAGGACGGTGATGAAGAACTTGCAACACCTTTATCTGCACTTCATCTATCCACGTCGATTGTTGTATGGTTTCTGGGT
>JBBPTD010000747.1:0-17717 GCA_038093895.1 Boletus aff. mottiae
TAGAAAGCCATGAGTAAGTACATTATTTCATACACTCATATGTTAGGGCGAGGGTTAGGGGGTATTGGGGGTTATTGTGTTTAGTGAAAAACATGCAAACATTGGGACAGTTTTTTGAGCCACTGTATATATAACATTTGCATATGTGCATGATGCATTCTAAGACACTGAATGGACACCGAGCGCCTCTGCTCAGTGTCTGCTCAGTAGTATGGATCGTGTGTAATGTGATACATAAATCCCCCTCATGCATAATGGATCAGTACCTGGATGTATTTGATACTATCTCATTTATGTATCATGCACTTTGTGACAGTGAGAACACACTAACTATCATATGGGGTCAGGATTTAGCTATGTATGTGGCTATGTTTGTCCTTGTAGCATTTTCGCAAGTCACGTAGATGCACAATATTTAAACACAATATTCTCTTGCACTACCTACCACCTACCACCCACCACCCACCACCCACCACCATTCCACAATCACTCAGTATGTCTGACTATTACTGGCAAAGCAACATGCCAACTAGCTTGGACATCGACTATATCATCCAGGTGATATACACCATGCATTGATTGAATGAGAATGTCTTCAAACATTTACAACAATGTGACCAAACACCGTGTCTTTATGCCACAATGCTACCATGACTTCGTTGTGAGGCTTCTGTGGCACCTCTATCTACTCATCAAACTATATCAGAAATTCCACAAGCATATAGGCAAGAAGTACAAGGCCTTTCTTCCCCAGCTTTCCAAGATACTTGTGCACCTAGATAACATTGTGGAAGCCTTGATTCATCCTGCAGTTGGGCTGTCCATCAGCAAGGTTGCAATCTACAACTCTTGAAGTTTCGATGAATACCTCTACACCGAGCTTCTCATAGGATGCCATGATTCTGCCATTGTTCAGGAATTCTGTGGAACATATGATATCAACATCGAACAGATGGACCTGGCTTATTTTAGCAAGTGTGCACATCACTAGGTATTAACCATCTTGTTGACATCCTTTTGTAGACTGGGTTGAATATGAACATCTACGCATCAATACATCTCTCGAAGGCTTTAAATACCAGTACAACATTGATAACATTCCCACCGAAGACCTGCCAGAACTTTGGGACATCGTCACGGAACATTATGCCTGCCTGCTTGATCATAATTGGAGTACACATTTCAACTTCATTTATGTCGTCCTTGCCTCACCAATAGGGTGTTCATGTAGTATCCCATCAGCTCAATGAGCTCGCCACTGGGCAGCAAGAGGATGTCAGGCGAATCTTTGAGTCAACCAGTGAGCCATCCAATGCACAATCTCTAAGAACACAGAATGAACGCCAAATCATTCAGGCTCTGTAGGTTTGCAAGTGCAGTATAAGGATGTTAAAACCACAGACAAGAGCAATGACAAAACCAGCAAGAATGCAGGCAGGGGTATCGACAACTCCAGCAGCAATAACGATGGTGAGCCCGATCTGGATAACACAGATTCTGATTCCAGTTTTGCCAAAAGAATGGCTAGTGATCATAAAGGTATGTATAAAGTTTTGTTGTGCATTTACAGAATCAGTTCATGTTGATGCAATCCCAGCAACCATACCTCTGATGAATGTGGATAATGAATTAGAGTTGATGGAGCAGCCGACTCCTACTCCAACAGGTGTGTGTCGCCATTACAACAGCTAGTGCATCTACTTAATGATGGATGTATTCAAAGAAATGTCTTGGGTATCATTCGATTCCCCCCCTCCCTCAAATCAGCTAATGCTGAGGACCAAATGAACGCAGCGGGAGGATGAGGATGAGGAAGTTGCGGGTATGTCGCTGAGGAAGTGATCCACAACGCCTGCAGCTCGGGCATCTCAGACCAGTATCACTTATGTGGATTATAAATTGAAGTCAATTGAACAGCCGACTCCTACTCCCACAGGTGTGTGTTGTCACTGCATCAGCTAGTGCATCTACTTGACATTGGATGTATTCAAAGACACGTCTCAGGTATCGATTGATTTCCCCCCTCCCCCAAATCAGCTCATGCTAAGGACCAGACAAACTCAGTGGGAGGATAACAACAAGGAAGTTGTGAGTATGCAACTGAGGAAGCGATCCACAATGCCTGTGGCTCAGGTGTCTCAGGCCAACACCAGTGTCGATACAGCATTGAGAATGCTGTCTGTATACAGTGAGTAGTATCAGTTATAATGTATATCACACAATTCAATGGATCATTCATTGCTTGCACATGTAGGTAGCGACTCTGACCAACTCCTTGACACTGTTGAAACACCGACATTGGATGACTTGATGCAGAATGAAGAAAGCCACTATATAGTCCAGAGGGTGCATGTGACATCCCTTCCACGATGGAGGATGTGGACATGCATGGTATGATGATTTACAATGCTAACATGGTTGACACAATACATGATGAAGAACATGGCCACAGTTCACCTGAACATATGGATGAAATAGATATTCTGGTAAAGAATGTTGCGGATTCTGACATCTATGTGCAAGATATTCCTAGCGAGGATGACATATTTCACCATACAGAGTTGTCGAAGAGCAGTGGAATTGAGCTAGCTGATCCATTCAGAGAAATCAATGACATGCCTGACATGTCAATGAAGAATCCGAATGTCACAGTGAAGGGTGGTCAAGGATGATCTACAACTGCATCTCAGGATCAGTTGAATGTCAAGGTGAAGTGTGGTAGAGGATGTTCCGTGGGGAGCACAAAGAAGGGGAAGGGAAAGTGAAAAGATACTGTGGATTGCTCATTCATTCACACCAGCATCTTACGAAGCCAGACGTCCACAAACTTGCCATCTCCGACAGCTTATGACTATGACATGGTCATGGTTACCATCAGTCCACACAAAAACCCACCGGCCATCTCACAACAGGGATCACTTCATATATCATCTCAGCCTTCAGTCGCAGGGCCTTCCAGGAAAGACATGAGGACTGCATTGCCCAAACGAAAAGATGATACTGAAGAAACAAGATCTCTTAGGCCAGATCTGATTGTTGGTGGAACTTGCCAAGAAGGATGCAGAAGGTTTAGATGACAAGGTAGGAATGTTTTGTGTTTGTGTGTTTTCACTATATGGTTGTATCTCATATTTTCTATGTAGCTCTTGTCTTTCTTTTTGGCTTTATGTAAGATGCAGAAGACAAATCAATCAGGGTTATCCAATGCTCTCCTATATATCAAGAGTGACAAATATGCTTATGTATGCTGCTCCTCCATTTGTTCAGGTTTTCCATTCACACAATTGATAGAATAGTCTGATACAAGACACCTTGTGATTGGGCCTTTATCTGCAGAAAATGGACATGACAGTTGGAAAGGATGTGAAGAAGGGTTTCATGATACTTGCACAAAGCTGTGAACTTGCAAACAAGGATTGATGTGGGTATAATATATGCACATGTACCATGACAGATAATATAAGTACCTTCCTTTCCCTTATTGTGGACAGAGCAGTGATAATACATGCATGGCCTTTGGCCTCTTTTAATGCAACAAGTGTGACATGATTGCTTCTTATTGCTTCCTTTCAGAAGGGATTGCAGGCACTGGAACCAGCCTTTACAGCCAAGACAATATCACTGCTCATCTCGGTCTGGACTGTAAGCATTGTCACATACCTGACAAGTGTTAAGGTTCTGAAAGGCCATGCCAGATAAATGATACTATGGTTATGACATCTTGTAGACAAAAATCTATAACAGATGTCATGTTGAAGTGTGATACCAATGTCGGTTGACAAAGTGGTGTTAGAGCCTTGGCACATTACATTTTTTAACATCGTTGAACATTCATAAACAATGGAAAGATCAGATGCTCTTCCTCATATTCTGAGCATCCATTCAACATCAATCACAGCAACACCATCTGAAGAACATCCGAGAATATGAGTCATACCCCTGTTGCTCTGATTCTAACACCAACAAGAAATAACCAGGCCATCCAAATAGTCCCCCGTATGAGTTCACTCTGATGTAATTGATCATGTATCTTCCTAATCAGACATTATTGCATGCCAGACTGATAGTCCCATAAGTCATCCAGTTGAGAGTATGATATTGAACCCAATGACAGCAACATAATTGGACAGAGAACGAGGGCACGGTGGTTATTGATTCAAAGTGCACAGATTACATGGAACGACTGGTTATGGCGAGCAGAAGTCGATTTGATGTTGTATGAGATGGACACCACACAAGTGTCATAAATAATCAAGACAGGTGTATGCCAGTCTATACTTTGTTTTAAACACCTAAATTGTGCATAACAGCCTTACATGACATGGATTGATGTTCTGGAGGTCCCTGTAACAGATGCTATAACTCGCAATCTAATCTCGCCTCTTATCACTTACCACATAGCTAACCCTTAAACAGATAATCCTTTATCTGTTCACGTCATGTGATCAGTCACATGACCTTATCTCAGCAGTACAACACATATTGTACACATTGTATCCTCATGCTTGCCTCATGCTTTTCCCTTTGACTCACTTTCCCTTATTGTCCAATAGCAGTATTCCCTCTTATCTAAGCTATGCTTATCTACGCCTCGCAGTACCCAGTCTCAGGTATACTTACTACTTATAGTCTAGCACAGCATGGTCTGTGCACAGTCTCTCTTAGTATATATAGTCATACTCTTAGTAGTATAGACCTTAGTCTATTTTTCTTGTTGTTTCCCTTATTCCTACCAGAAGGCTCTAGCCTTAGCAATAGACCCAATTGCCACTCTCGCATAGTCCCAGCAAGTGCTCTATTGGACTTCTTGACCATAGTCAGGACTTAGGTCATTACAGTCCCTGCCACAGCATAATAGTACTAAGCATGTGAATGGTTGGCATTCACCCACTGACACACCACACCCTTAATAAGGAAATACCCAAAATGGAAATAAATAGAATTGTTTGTGTGACATCAGGGTTTGTAAATCCATCTCTTCTACATGCAATCATTTCCAGCCTTCCGAATAATTGGGAATGACAGAAAGATAGAAGTGGGAATTCTGTGTTGAAGTAACATGGGTCTAACAACCAGTTATAAGACAACAGCCTCTTGCATCCAAGAAGACAGTTCTCAGTCTCCCATACCCAAATTAGTACAAATGGAATTGGACCAGGTAAATATTGTCACGAAAAGTCATATGATTGCTTCTCATGAGCCACATCCAGGCTTCACATCGTATGATTGAAATGGACATCATACCCACTCCCCAATCATTGAATATAGAGCATGGCAACACTGCAACTGGACACAACACCCCATCATCATCATCGCCTACCTTATCGCATGGTATCAATAATACATTTCTATGTCATTGGACCCTCCTTGCTGCTCTAGAGACTCTGGGATGCATTCAGCCACATGACAGATGCATCCTATTGCTGACAAAGAATCTATGCGTGAAATGAGGGGCACTTGTGCAACTTTCAGAGGCATCTACACTTCGCTATGTTGGCGAAAATACGTACATTCCAGTGCCCAAGGTTCACTGTGCATTAGTGCACAAGGACAAGACATACATCCTGATGGAGAGGATTGACAGGAAGACCCTCATCCATGGATGGAGTACATGATCCGCAGAGTCCAAGGGGACAATACTTGTTCAATTGAAGAAAATGGTGGACCAATTGAGGTTGCTCCCTCCATCAAGCTCATGTATCAGCAATGTGGATGGTGGCCCTATATATGATTGCAGATTCCCAGGCACTTCATCGTCCATAGGGCCATTTGATACCATTCACGACTTTCACCACTTTTTACACAATGGTGTGGAGGCCCATCCAGGAAATCTACCCAATGTCAACAGAATGCTTGCACTACAGGATTGCCCTTGGCCAATGTCAGTTTTCACCCATGGAGATCTCAGCAGCTTTAACATCCTTGTGTGTGGTGACGATGTTGTAGGTATCATTGATTGGGAAACGTCTGGGTGGTATCCATCATATTGGGAGTATTCTATGGCACAGTATGTCAATCCATGGAATATCTTTTGGAGGGAAGAGGTTAGCAACTTCCTGGATGCTACACCAGAGGAGGAGGAGATGGAGCAAATATGGTTAGCATATTTTGGTGATGTTTGATTGTACCAAACCAGAAAGGGAGACTAGAATACATCATGCAAGGAACTGATATGGAATGGCATGACTGGATATTTCAAGGAATCACTTCCTTACCCTCATCTCCCTCCATGAGGTCGAGGGTGGGTGCATATTTGGGATCAAAATTAATTCCACCACAAAAGCGATTCACTTCCTTCTGTTCCTCACAGTGTTTCAATTATGAACTAGTTCTTGTGCATGGCCTCTTCTGTTGAGGGTTGGAAAGGAAATGTCACAGATGCTTTCATGACCTTGAGGGAGATAAGGTGTGTTCCCCCGTTGCATCCAAGCTAATTCCTAATTTGAATCCTGAGCGATTTAGGGAAATGACAGAAAAAGAGCCCACGCCTATATGAATGGCCAATCAATGATGGAGAACAGTCAACCCTCAATTTGGAGCTGCTCTCATATGCTCACAGGAAAGTTCGTCAGTTTCATCTTAACGGCCTAGGGCGCAAAGCCATCAATTTGCTTTTTGTGCAAGATAGAGGTTGGCATGCGAATAGACCTGTCCAGAACAATGCCACAGGCATACTTTGTTGACGAAGTGGAACACTCACCAAATACAAGCATCCAGTCGTAGTTACATGGCAATACTAGTATGGGTACATTGGCTGACATCTCTGCTGTAGTCTTAAAATGGTGGACCATGGACATGCAGAATGCTTACATACTGTTGGGTAGCATAGCATATAATTCTCCACTTTGTACCTAACAGAACTGGGGCTGCTGTATGACAGCTCCAAAATGCCAGGAAAGGACATCAAATACGAGTGTGACCAGATGTCGACAAATACAACACATCACATGGATGGTGATAGGCCTCTTGCTGACATAGTTTCATGTGCCCTTGCTGAGCGAACTGAGTGCTACTCATGGCCTCCAGTAAATCTTCCCTGTGTAACATGGATTAGGTTGGACAAACGCTCAGATATACTGCTGTGACTTACTGGGCATGTCTTGCGCAAGCAGGGGAGGAGGACAGCCAAGCACCATCAATGAACAACAAGGACGCAATGATGAAGGAGATATTGGATGATGAAAAACAAGTGGGAAGGGTAGTAACACGACTGAAAAGTGGTCTCAATGTGACCAATGGAACTTGGGAACTCGGGGAAGAAGAGTGGTGGGATAGCAGACCGGTGTGTGACCTCAAATTCAACTTGGCCAAATTGGCATAGGTCTGGAATGACATGGGTAGTGCAGTTGTATTCAATGTATGCATAGAAATACCAATGTATATTGTGAAACACAGTACTATGCATGGCGTGGTAAGAATAAGGTGATGATATATGACACCGAATTGACACCAAGCAGTAGCACTCAGTGTCATAAACACATGGAACATGGGTTGGAAGGTAAAATGTACATATGAGGTATCTATATGGTCCAAGTGAGGCAATATATGACACTGAACTGACACCGAGCAGTATTGACAAAGTGATGTTAGACCCTTGGTGTATTACATTATTGAACATTCATAAACGACGGGAATAACAGATGCTCTTCCTCATATTCTGGTAATGGTCCTGTCATTATGTAGCAACTGACAGAGCTAGTTCTACATAACACACTACTAAGGCAGCCAAATGAAGTGAGGGAAAATGCACTTACACACACCCTGTTTACACAGGGGGCATGGGACTCTGTACACTTCCCTGTGTTCCCGGTCCAAAATAGATAGGCTGATTCGGATATGAGGATGAGTTTCAAGCAGGCAGGGTCCCCCTCTTGTAGGGAGTTGGTTCTTTGTTTGGTTTATATATATGATATAGCATTGTGATAAGCATGTCTGACCTAATTGAAAATTCCACCAAGTAGCACTTGGGAGTGGACATGGATTGGAAGGCAACAAGGAGAAGAGTGGAGGAGGGGGAGAGAAAGCACGGGATCCTCATCCTAGCTGATTGAGTTCTGAACGATATCGAGCCATGTGCAGCTGCATTTGATTCATGTTGAAGTATAGCTGTGCATGGGTAGCATTTTCCGGAGTTGCATCATTCTGTTAGAACTGAAAAGCCCACATGAGACTTCTAAACAGCAACATACCTGCCTCTGCCATATGGCACTTAAATCCAAAGATATCGTAACTGGACACTGATGGTACTAAACAAAGTCTCAGGTTAGTCTTATCAAACAGGGGGGCAGGTGGAGATGGAACAACTACAGTCAGTATACTTTGGCAATGTACAGTAAATATGTTGTTCCATGTACCAGACCAGAAAGCGGAATCAAAATACATTAAGGAATCACTTCTTTACCCTTATCACCTGTGCCACTAAAGCAATCTGCCACCTTCTTTTCGTCACAGTAAGAGACTGTTACAACTCATGGCATCATGTGATGTCATTCTTTTCTTTTCCTTGAACCTAGACTTCCTTGGACCACCTTGCCCCTGGAACCTTCGTCCTCCCGTTTCCCGTCCCCTTGTCCCCTCATCCCCTCATCCCCTCATCCCCTCGCCCTCGCCCCATAGATCTCCTTAGACTCCCTATGGACTTGTACGTCACCTTTCCCTTCTCTTTGATCTCCGTCTTCGTCCTCTGCACCTCATGTCTCAGACCTTGTACCCATATCTTGGGTTCCTTCATCTTCTCTGTCTTCCCTTCTCTTTGATCCCCGTCTTCATCTTCTGCGCCTCATGTCTCGGACCTTGTACCCATATCTCGGGTCCCCTCGTGTTCTCGCCTCATGTTCTCTTATTTCGGACCTTGTACCATTACTTTGGTTCCTTGACTTCTCTTCCTCTTGATCCCTGTGTCCTCGTCTTCCCTTGGACTCTGTACCACTATCTTGGTCTACCTTAGGGTTTACCCCCTTAGGGTGGACATCTCTGCCTAGTTCCCCCCTACGAGGCTGCCCGCCAAGGCAGGCCTTGTACTCAAACCCTTTGACCTTGCACTCGCCACATGTTGTCCCCTTGATCCCTCTCTGTCGTATATGAGTCGGGATGTCATCCCTGAAATGACCACTCCACGAGCTCAGCACTCTCCCCTGCCCTGGAGATGACTCAGCAACCGCCCCATCCTTGAACGATGCATGCTGGTGTAGTCTTATCCTTGTCTTCGCTCCTCACTTGATCACTCTGATCCTCACTGTCTCTTCGCATCCTCCCTCGTCCTCCGCAGACCCATCTTCCCCTGCGACCCTCGTCTTCCACTGCCGTTTGCAGCATCCGTCCTTCGCAGGATATGCTTTCCTTATCCTGAATCTTTACTTATCATCATACGACTATTACTTACACTTCTCATCGTATGATACTTACTTAGCCCCTCCGCCCCCCCTGAGCCGGTTACTGATACCGTTCCCTGTATCCTATAACCTTGAACTCTCGTATATACATAGGGTACATTCTAGGTCATCTTGGTCTACCTTCGGGTGGACACCAATGCACTCTTGTACAATCATCCTTGTCTCCCCTTGTCGTCCACCTTAGCAGGCCAGCAACCTAGAACCTCCTCTCCTTGTGATTGCGCGTCCCTTTGTCCTTGAGGAATCATGCCCTCTATCTTCGACCCTTGAACGCGTGGTCAACCTGCTGGCTAAGGTTCCACTTCTTGGTTCTACCGGCCGTCGCCGCTACAGTAGGACCAGTTGTAACAGAGACTGCCTTCTGGGACACCTTGTCCCAATCCATCACCTGGGTTCCCAATGCCTCCCCGTCTGCATCTAGCACCGATATTGCTTCCTGCACCCAGGACTTGTAGGTCCAACCAGGGACTTCTGGTCTAACAGGGATTGCACGGAGGATTTTGAGTGTCCGATCCATCCTCTGAATCTTGGCAATGGTGATGTGTATGAGGAGCATGTTTGTGGCAGCCACTCCGATGTCTCATTCCTTGAAAAACCATTCCTTTATATCACCAGGGAGAATCCTCTCTTTTGCATGAAGTCGCACGCCTTGTGATGTCTCCTCCTCATGCTTAGGCCCTACAATAATAGCCCAATGGTATCTCATATGGGTGGGGACCATCAGCTGTGTACAAGAGGTGAAGTGGGTTTAATACCCTGCACTTGTCCCTTGACCCCCCTGAGCATACAGGACAATGTGAAGGCGGGGTTTGTTGAATGGGAGCTGTGTTAAAGACATGAGGAGTAAGTAATGGTGAAGGTGGAGCATGTCATCCAAGAGGACCTATATATATGATCGATGAGGGTGTACCACGAATCGGGAAGTGTTACATATTAGGTTATATAATGACATGCAAGGTGATTCTGGAACACATATTCCATATGTGGACAATGGCTGCATAATGATACCAAAGATACAAATATGCCCAAGTGGAGATAGGAGAGTAACACTTTAAATGCAACCAACAATCAGTAACCACATAGCTAAGCTAGTGGTTACATATAGTGTATGGATATAGAACAAAGAACATGATATATGACACTGAGCAGAATCAGACTGCTACTGCTTCATGTCATGCAATGCATGCACACCCAAAGTATCTATGGGCCACAACAACAGAATTTACGACACTGAGCAGACATTGACTGCTACTGCTCAGTGGCACAGAATGCATGTGACAGTGCTGTGAAGCTAGTGTGCACCACCAGGTATCTACAGGGCCAACATGGGGTGATATAACACCGAGCAGACACAGAGCGCCACCACTCAGTGTCATAGAACACACAGGACAAGGATGGGAGGGTAGTAGATACATCCAGGTTACCAATATAGAATGAATGAAGCAGCAACTGCTGCTGCTTGGTGTCACAGAATGCATGAGACACAGTGGCAAAGCTGGCAATATGACAAATGTTCCAATTACTTCATTGCTGCATTGAGGCCTGAATGTAAATATATTATTTTACCTAACAGAGTAGCCTCATAGCTTTAGCCAATAACCTTCAGTTTTAAGCAACATTCTAACCCTGAGATGACTTAATAAATTTACTGACAACTCTTTGTCTCAACATTCATCCTTTTGTCAGAGCTGAACCATGGCACCCTTTCCATGCTCTCATTCAAAGGCCCTCAAAGCTGGAATCACTGCTAATCAGACAGTGAAAGTACTATCCTTGACCATCCAGGATGATTCAGATTCTTCATCTTCACTATCTTCCTCCTATCATTCATTACTAAACAGGCTTGCCTCTCAGAGCAACACCAGAAATTTCCAGGATGCCAAATCTGATTCCTCTCCCTTCAGTGACAAAGTACTAGACATGGTTTATGAAAAATGTCAAGTTGTGATGGATCATCTAGATCTCAATGCCTCCAGTTCTCATGGACATGCTAGCTATCATGATAATGTCATTGATAGTGATGAAGGACTTGACGAGGAAGTGCTCAATTTGGCATTTGCAAAATGCCAGGATATGATGGAACACATAGACCTCAATAACACCATGTTTGAAGACAGGCCAACCAATGGCCAGGGTGGTACTAACAAGTCTGAAGATGATTACATGGATGGGCCATCTCATATGATTTCCCCCCCACCCCTTTCTTCCTTATTGGACTCTGGAGAGAACATGGATGTACCTCCAATGCATCACATTATTAGTATGCCTATATATCTTTTTCTTGTCATGTACTCATGTTGGTTCATTAGTGTGCACCATGGCAAGGCCCACCATGTGGGCTGGTGCATATCAGAACCTGCATACCCTGAAATATCAAACCTGGATCAATGCCAGTGTTCTCAACCTCTACCTCCTGTCACTTTGGTACTCGGTTTCTGGAAGGACACATGTTTGTTACGTCAACTTCTTTTCTGCCATCCCATCTATTTCCTATGGTGTTCATTCTTTGCCCAATCTCCAGGAGGTCACTATGTTTCAACAGCACCATCTCTTTCACACATTGCATAGAAACCCATCCATTCTGATTTCCTTTGTGGTCTTATCAGCAGATCACTTCTTTGTCATCGTCTTCAACTATCAAAGAGACTCTGCATTCGTTCTGGGAAGACATATTTCTGGACATGTATCGGCTACTCCATGTCCTTCTTATGATGATCGACTGGACAACTGGAACCTTTGGAATGGTTCCCTTTACTGGAAACACATTGCCATCCTTCATAGTATTAATGCTGTGGAGCCCGACCATGTCAATGTAGAAGTGCACAACTGGACCCAGAATGGCTATGACTGTGGCCCAATTGCATGTCTCATGAACAATGGTCTTCATGATGCAGAGGACAAGATCAATGTCCCCCCTATCCCCTGTGGTCATTGACTTTGGCTCAGAATGCTTGCAATAACAAAGGAGGCCTGCTGAAGAAGCTGGGAGAACTATTGCTATCTGTCCTCCACTAATGTTTCACATGGGGATATATGGAGACAATGGGACAATACACCATTTGTTACCAAGGAGATAATTACTCAAGTTCAGCAAGAAGCCTCTGGAGAACAGCATGCCTCCATCATCCAGGAATTAAATGTGGTGGCAGCCAACTGTCACATATGCCAGGCAAAAAGAGTCAACATTGACATTGAAACATTATCTGCTCCTGATCGTGCTCTTTCTGACTCTGATCTGCCCTTGAATAACCATGATGGATATTATGCTGGCGAGTCCAATTCCCCTGCATTGGATGCAAAGTCTCGACGCTTGAAAACATTGCTTAGGAGATATCCTTACATGAGCAAGGCTAGGGCTAGGGATCTTCTTCCACCTCATGCTGTGCATGGACGAGAGGAACCAGCCATTAAGGATGTGGACACCCTTGAGAGCATTTGGGAACAGAAGCATGTCAAGGACTGGACTGTGGGGGCCATGTTTCACTTTCCATGACCCACATTAGCTGTTCAACTTTCTGCCTACAAGGGTCAGAGATGGAAGCAATTCGACAGGAATTATGATGATTATAAAGGGGCACCTGTCTTGGAGAGTCTTCAACAGGACCAAAACACTTATGAAATTGTCGAGGAGCCATACTACCACCCTGGGTTGTGGACCTCCTTTTGTGATTATGGGTATTGTCTACAGAGTTCCTTCAGCCAGATGTTCTATTTGGGCCCCCCTCTCAAGCTCATGGGCCATGTTTTTCCTGTGGGCGTCATCAAGAGCTATGAGCCATCCCTTCAGATCAACAATTATATCACTAGTTAGATTTATATCATTCTGATTTGCTTCCCCCCTCTAACTGTGAGTACCTCAGGGAAATATTCTCTTCATCAAGGTGGACCGACCTTTTATGACCAAATCCAAGTGGATGATGTGGTCATATTGAATGCTTCCCAGATGATCAAGACAAGCAATACAACCCCTGATGACATTATTAATACCTTTCTGTGTGGATGACTCAATGACAGTCGGCACATCTGCCTTGATCTGAAGTTAGATCACGTCCCTCTAACTTTCAATGACTTGGATGTGGTGGTCGACATTGACAGTGTTATCTGGGTGACACGCTCTCTGCATTTCAATACTCCCCTCACTGTCTATTTGGGTCCTGTCATAGAGGACAAGGCTTCCATGCATAGGAACAACCATGTATATGTGGACATTCTTGTTCCTCAATCCTAGAAAGACACCAATTTCATTGGAGGTTGTACAGAGTGGTTGACCATCTCATTCCCTCTCTCTGGTATTCCAAACACCACCTTTGGTACACTGAGCAATGCCTCTGGGTCAATGTTTGTCTATATCTGCTTCCCTTGAATGATCCACAGGGACCAGATGATACAAAAGCGGGCCAATCATATTCCAAAGGAGATCTTGGACTTCTTCTGGGAAAACATCTTGCTTCCTGCCATATGCAAGCATGTTGATGCTGGCAGTGCTCCATATGTATCCCTCACTCTTGATGAGGTGCACTTTAAGGCACACAAGGGCATCAGAAAAAAGCCAGGTTGTCCCAAGGCGGTTCTCTTTACTATGGAGTTGTTGTGGCAAATACAAGCTACCATGGAGGAAACCATTCAAGGTGATCCTGGATGATATGCAAACTATGGGTCTTTCTTTTTTGTGCTTGAATGCAAGGGAGTCAAGCTATGGGCAAAGGCATCTCTGTTGAATGACACAAAATCACCCATGAATGTCCTCCTGGATGGAATTCCATATCTGGACTGGTGATACATGATGGACCACAAGAATGGTGAACTCTTGGTTGATCTTGGTATTAGCATTCATCCAATCTGCAACCAGAAGATGGTGGGTCTATGGCAATTGGATGCACTGGAAGCCTCCTATGGTGCTGGCGGGTTTCTGCGAGGCAATATACACCATACATGCACCCTTGGTCGATATGGGGGAATTCAAGTAGAAATGTCACAGAAAAGAGCATGGCAAACTCATATGGCGTTCCGGAGCACCTACAATCTCAGCTATGAGGTGGTTCGGCCCAATGACAACCTGCTAACATTCGTCATGGACAAGAATGCCTATGCTTTGAACAACACCTTCATGGAGAAGTGCATACAGGCAATTTCCATGTATTCTGGAGAGGTGAAGAAGAGGTCCTATGGAGTCAGGGATGAGTATAGAATGAGTGGGATAGCCATGGACTATGTGATGCTAGGCTTGTGTGACAGGGTAAAACACTTTCACCATGTTATCATGATCAGACTGTTGTTAAGCCTTAGGACATTTTCTAGGTTGAACAATTTCTGGATTCCAATCCAATTCTATGGCTACCCTCAGACATCTGGTTCAAATTCCTGGCCAGACAAGTGAGGGCACTTCAGCTGGCTCAAATCACCATCAAACATCTCAGCCCACCCAATCTGGGAGTCCTTATAGGAATTATCTGTTACATGAATCATTGTACCTCATTTACACTCATCATCCTGGATTACCATGTCCAGGAATCCATGGCCCTTCTCCAGTTCTCCAGGGTGTGTGAGTGCTTCAGCATGTTCTTTCTGTTCAAACTGAATCTTGAAAAAACACCTCTGCTTCCTACTGTCCAACTACAAGATGATGTGGAGGTATTGAAGCTAATGAAAGCAAAGCTGAAGAAGGACAATCAACTTGCATGGCAAAGAACACTCATCATTGATAAATCAGAACAGTTTCCTATTGGAAATATGCCTACTTGGACCTTATTGATGAAGACCATTCGAGAACAGCCTTGGTTGATCATGCAATCAAGCATGTGGTCTAGCAGCTTGTTTGTTCTAGAGCCTCTTGTGGGGAAGCTATTTGTCCAGTTTATATGCCAGATTTGGATTCAGGTTGACAATGCTTGGCTTATAGATCCAGACATGGTCTCTCAACAGTACCTTCAAGAATCTTTGTACATGTATATTCAAGGCATGTAATGCAAACATTCCAGGGAGCACAGGAGCTGGGCATCATCAGCCTAGCTTTATGGAAAGGACAAGTATCTTCTTCCCACCATCTGATCAAGTCTCCAACCTCCAAACAGATCACCTTGGAGTTCTTTTTAAACGAAGCCAGACTATATCTGGGAGTATCACCAGTTGATAAATAACTGTATTTCATCAGAGACATCTAATGTGATTGACTGACTAGGGAATATTTTCTCCTTGATTCAAACACTTCCAGAAGCAGTGAAAGGAAGCTCGAAGACACCTGGAAAGACATGGAGATTGGAGGACAACAAAGTGGTGTTGATAACAAAGCCAAAGTTCTACAAGATCAAAGGCATATTCAAGGAAAAGGAAAGGAAACTGGCTAGAAAGAAAACAATGCATGTTCTGAAGCTATGAAACCAGCTACAAATGGACCTCTTGGAGCATGCTGGATATGAAGAAGTTCTGGCCAATAAGATATTGACACTCAAGAGAAAAAGGTTGAAAGTGAGGAAACAGAGAAAATCAGTAAAATCAAAAAATACTTGCAAGCCCCCAACAAAGTAGCCAGAAGCAGGTCTACAAGAGCAAGAAAAGGAAGACAAGCAAGGTACACTGAAAGGGAAGGTGCAAAAAGAAACTGAGAATGAGGGAACAAAGGAGGATGAGCAAAGAGAGGATAAGGATAAGGATGAGGATGAGGATGAGGATGAGGATGAAGATGAGGAAGCAGAGAAGAAAACAAAGGAGGATAAGGAAAGAGAGGATGAGGATGAGGATGAGGGACAGGAGTCATCTGACAATGACAACTGAATGTATACCAATTTGATCATCTTTATGTGACACCAGTTTCCCAAATGCATATAAAATTAACCACTAGGAATGCCCCTGAGGTGCTATCCAGTCGATTGTCAATTAAATCAGGGGTGGATATCATTGCTCCAGATTGTATTTCCCCAATGTCTACAACATCATAGGAGTGTGATATGACCATCAGGAATACCTCTATAAATTCTTTGGTCAACTTAAATTATTACCTCCTTGATCACCATACATCATGATCAATTAAATCAGGGGTGTACACCATTGCTCCGAATTGTATTTCCCAGTGTCCACAACATCATAAGAGTATGGTATGGCCATTAGGAATGCCCCTGTAAATTCTTTGGTCGACTTAGATTATTACCTTCTTGGTCACCACACATCATGGTCAATTAAATCAGAGATGTATACCATTGCTCCAAATTGTGTTTCCCCAGTGTCTACAACATCATATGAGTGTGGTATGAGCATTAGGAATGCAACTGTATTTTACTTTGTCATCCTAGATTATAATCCTCCCCTAGTCACCATATCATATATAACAAGTTATTCTGACCACTGTTTTCTTAGAAATTTATACTGGGACATCCCAATGGGTCTATCTACACACTGCAATTGTTATGTGTGCCAAAAGTCTGACTGTCATTTGTAATTATAATTACTCCATACTCTATGTAGTGCCACCTCATAGTTCTGCATGCTAGGATAATGGTCTAATTTGGCCAGCAACCAAGCTGACATCTTTGTCACACCCAATAAATGCATTACTTGCTTGACTGACTGGTCCCGTATGGCCTATGAAAATCAACATATAGTGTCACAAACTGACACGTCCTTCATTGTATGGCTTTGTCTTACTGACAGGAACATGTCCAGACTTTCCTTGAGTTCTGGTGTTATCTTGTTATCAGCCACCAAGCCCAAGTCCTTTGTCATGAGTCCATCCATCAGACCATTGATTGTACGGAGATGTTGGTTAACCATCTCTCTGCCACTCTAGTGATGCACATATCCTGCTTAGCACACTCCTGAGCTACTACAAATAACCAGAGCCTACCTTGACCCTGGCAATGTCCAAGGATGGGCTCTATATTTATACATGTCAATATATATGTTGCTGCAACAATCAAAAAGAAATTGCTTGCCTGTGGGCTCTTGGATGGTGATGTCATGGTGTAATCTGGTGCTAGATTGTGCAAGGCTTAGATTTGTTTGTGTTTGTTTGGTTACTTACCAAAAGAGGAAGGTGGGTGGTTTGAGATGAAGTTGTAATGAATGAAATATACTCATGGTGTGCCATTTATATATGGTAATCCTGGCTTATATAATCCATATTTTCCCACATCTCAGAGCTCACTTGTGTCTAGAGTAAGTCCTTGTGTGATTCATTCTCAAGCTATACAACACGATTGATATAGATGATAAGAGCGAAAATGCTAATTGAAGCGGACTAGCCACTTGCTGGATCAACTCAGGATGACTCTGGAGTCCACAGTGAGTAACCAAGATATTATTGAGAGGGATAACAATGATATACTGACCTGG
>JBBPTD010000748.1:1862-17702 GCA_038093895.1 Boletus aff. mottiae
GTAAGTCACCCGCTGTAGGCATCCTGAAACAAACAGCCAAATTAGTCAGCGCACCACCACCTGGTATGATCCGTATTATGATGTAAGCTCTCCGCTCTCCGCACTACTGATGAAACAAATAGCTCGCAGGGGTGGGTATCTTGGGCCATTCCGATCACAATGTTCGCCCATACTGTCAGGCAAGGCCACTGCAACTTCCTTGTCCGCCACCAAGGGTCCACAATCACAATTAGTCCTAGAATCACAAAGACGGCGTTCGTGGGCGTGCGTAATGGGATGGTTTCACAGATGACGTGTGATGTCATCAGCGGGTTTCGCGGTGGACCTGAATCATGCCAATGGAAGTCAACAGTGTACTTACCTATTCAAGGTACATTTCATGAGATACTCTCGATTTCTTTGTTTCAAGTTAAGGACATACCTACATTAAGAATATGACAAACAGACAACGATTTAATGCGTTTGCGTCCCCACGATACAGATAGGGCGGGCGCCAGGCATGGCATGGTCAGCACTGCAGAGTGACGAGCCCTGAGACTTGAGGACTGATGCATCGATGTATGGATATGTACCCGTTAGCTCAACCAAGTCGGTCGTCGAAGGCGAAGGCAGTTAGACCTGATCGGTGATCCATGATCAAATGGTTCCAGCTCATGCTCACTTACGAGCCTATGTATCTGTATCTGTATCTAATCTGCATCGCTGACGGCCTCTTCCATCATTTCTTCTTGCCAGTTGCGTCTCATCGCAGCCAAAAATTCCTGCACGCCATCGTCCTCCATAAAAGACTGAAGATTCATCAACGACAGACCTATGCGGTGGTCGGTCACGCGGTCCTGCACAAGGATAACGTCAAGCTAGACCACCTCGAGTAGCACGCGACCAACGACTCACCTGGGCATAGTTGTACGTCCTAATCTTCTCGCTACGATCGGCCGTCCGAACGAGGTTCTGGCGGGTCGCACGCCGCTCAGCAATCTCTCTCGTAATTTTCATGTCCATAAGGCGGGCGCGAAGGACTTGGAATGCGCGGCGCTTGTTCTAGGGAGTGGGAGAGGTGAACAACTGTCGATGAAACAAAAGGGCCAGGTCGGAAAAGCGAACCTGGTGCTGACTCCGCTCGTCCTGCATCGATACCGTCACGCCCGTGGGCACATGTGTCAACCGCACCGCCGACTCAGTTTTGTTGACATGCTAAGAGCGAGCGATGAGTGACGCTCGACGCGAAACATGTACGGACGCGAACCTGGCCACCTGCACCGCGCGAACGCATCACCTCGACCCTGACATCCTCCATCTTGAATAAATTATCATCCGCAGCAGGTTCAGCTTCTTCACTGAGAGGAAGCACCTACTGCGCGTGAGCACGAGAGTATGACCGTCTCCAAAAATGCAACACCCACGATGATCGCAACGGTGCTGGTGTGTACCCGTCCACTCGCTTCCGTCGCCGGAACGCGTTGCACGCGATGGACACCAGTCTCCCATCGCAGCGTGTCATACCCACCATCTCCTTTCACTTCCACGATCGCATCTCGCATGCCTCCACCCATTACCTCGGTGCTCTGAATCACGTCCGCGCGCCAACCTTGAGAGTGGGCGTAGCGAACATACACCCTCAACAGATCCGTCAGGAAAAGCATCGCCTCCGAACCACCCACTCCCGCTTTCAACTCCAACAGCGCCGAGAATGACCGGGTTTGTGAGGGTGGAACGAGGAATGAAGGAAAGGTCGTCGAGAGATACGTCGATAAGCTCTCCTTTAGCGTCGTGAACTCGTCTTCAGCCAAGGAACGCATGGTCGGATCTGGGTCCTTGAGCAGAGGGAGCGTATCTAGCAGGGACTACTGAGGTCCGTTATGTACGACAAAAAGGACAGAAAAAGACACGCTGCGAACACCAAGAAACATCGGAAATTCAGCGTACCTTTCTCGTTTTTAACCAAGACGTCCACGCGTCGTGCAGAGGCTCCAACTCCTTGACGTGACGCGCGCGCGCAATATCTTCCGGAGATGACATGGCTTCCGACATCTTTATTTGGATCAGTCATAACCGATAGTCTTGACATTTGAGCGGACTCGCCTTGGACAGCAGCTCCTTTCTCGTCTCGACGCGCTTTTGCACGGCACGGAGAATGCGTGCACCATCGTTTTCGAGTTGATCTATGGCGTTTGCGCTCGATAGAACGGACTGAGTACGATTTGAACGCACGCGTACATGCTGAGCAGAGCGTCTCAGTGGTCCATGTACTCGTAGCAAACTGTTCAGCATCTAGTTGTGCAACGAATAAGACTCGTCGGATGTTTATTTATTTTCAAAGCCTTTGCCAAACAACGCTAGCCTACGCGTGTGCACAAACCCTAATATAGAGTGTTCCCAAGTGTACATAACGAGCGCAACAATCAGCATAACCATATCGTATCATTCGACGAAAGCTAGTAATAGTGCAATCTTGAAGAGAGGTCAGATCTATATCATTGTGCCATGTAATTTAGTTACGTGCATGAGGTATGGCAAACAAGTACAGCTATGGGGGATGAAGGTATTGCGCTGGTGCATATTGAGGTGGGTGAGGTGGGTGGTAATGCTGGTTATGTGGCGGATGCGATTGTTGTGCATACGCCTGTTGTTGCGAGTAGTGTCGAGCGGGTGCGGCTGTCATCGCAAGAGGCGCCGCTGCTTCATCACTAGAAACGGGTTAAACGTGCACGAACGACGAGGGCGCTATGACCCACCCGAACACGTTCTTGACGAGATCGTCTAGCATGGCATCTTTCTTCAACTTTTCTTCCCCTGCTTGAGCACGTACCACTCTACATATGCATTAACAGACATTCAGAGCTGCCAGGATATCGACTCACCTCAGTTCTTCAATGAGTGCAGCGTGAGTTTCCAGCGCATATCGCCATTTAGCCTTTTGAATCACATATTTCACCAACGACGGCGAGCGACCAAGTATGAGTCCAGTCTGGGGGTCCATAAGCCGGAAAAGATGCGCAGGTAATCCATCCTCTTCATCATCATCGTCTATCACATCGTCACCATGTTCCTCCTGCTGGGGAACGGCATTCTCAAAGTAGTCTGTCCTGAGTGCAACTGCCTCGGAGGGTGATCGGGGTTCAACTTTAAACGTGTTGAAGGCCGAAGGTGGCTCGGTGGGCTGTACATTTGGAGTGTTCGACTGCGGCGAGTCCCCGCGCTTGCGTTTACGGGATCCACCTCGGCCCGATGGAGGTGGAGGCATGTTGTGCTGGAGGCGCATGTGCTTTGCGAGGGCATCGGAGCGGGTGAAGGATTTGTCACACTCTATGCGCGAGGTCAGGCGATGGGCAAGGTATCAGGATGAGTCGACTCGCCTGGTCGAGAACATATAAACGGCTTCTCGCCGGTGTGCGAACGGATGTGCGAGATAAGTGCGAAACGAGATGTCTGAGCGAGTCCACGGCGGTTGCACGTGGCCCATTCGCAAGTATAGTTGGACTTGTGAACCCCAATGTGGGCTGGGATGGGCACGTCATTGGGATGCAGCACGGGGAGGAAGGGAGTAGCTCACTGGAATGGATGTGCTCGATCAGTGTTGGCAAATGCGTGAAGACGACGCCACAGTCATCCCAGAGACACGTCACCGTGTCAGCACCTTGTTCTGCTGTGTGGGCTGTCGAAGACGGCCCAGGAGACCCAGCAGTCTCAGTGGGGGCGGATGTGGGCGGATAGCTGGGCTCATCCTCGGACGACGAGTCATCGTACTTGACCGACGACTGCGAGAATGAAGGCGATGGCGAGCGCAATGCTGGCGCGGGGGAGTACATCGTGGGCCGCGTCGAGCAGGTGTTTGTTTTTGTTTGGTCCTACCAGCGACCTCTGCCAAAATCTTTTTACACTTTGTCCACTCCTGGTAAGTTGGTGCAATTATACACTGGCAGCTGTTGATTACACCATGGTGAGTACATCCAGTTTCTTCACTCAGACAATGGCACAAGGCCTGGCTGTTGAGAGCATTTTCGTTACAACCAGTGTGTCTAGATTGGGCTGGTCCAGTCCCTACTTCACTCTATAAACTCCTTGATTGCCCGCGCAACGCCCTCGATGTCTTCCACGAGGTGCCAATGACCCACGTTCTTCATCGTAATCACTTTTGCCTTGGGAATATGTTCCTTCAGATACACCACCACTTCTGCAAGCGATACCTTGTCCTCTTCTCCTGCCAGGATCAACGTATCGGCCGTTATGTTTGCGTACTCCGGGTCGGTTGCCTTAGCCACTGCGAGACATGCAGGCACGTATCCTTCTACGGGACTATTCAGCAGTGTAACTCGAGCAAAGTGACGGGCAAGAAGTGATGTCTCGAGCGAGCGCTGCGACATCCCCACTTTGGACACTGCATCGGCGATGGCGATCATCCCATCCTTGCGTACGGCATCAGCCCGAGCCGTGAGCGCCTTGACACCGAGTTCTCCGAATTGCTTAACGGTGCCCATAAGAACTTGACAACATGTCATCCATCAGCCATATGTGAATCTTGAGCGTGCTCACTCAACTTTGCAACTTTTGCAGGATAAGCTGCGGCTAGCGTCGCCGCTATGAACTGTGCGTCGTTCAGCTCGCGTGGAACACGCCAAGATTATTACAAGACATACACCACCCATTGAATGCCCTATTACAACTGCTTTGTCCACGCAATGTACGTCAAGCACCGCCCTCGCACTTTCCGCATAATTGACGATCGATATCTCATTACCGCTCAGCGGACTCAACCCATGCCCCTCCAGGTCGAACGTAATGATCTTACGTGTAGAAGCGAGCCCAGAGGCCTCTATAACAGGTCCGATGTTTGCGCCAGTGCCGCCTAATCCATGGATGAATAGAATTGGCTCAAACTCCATCGATAACTCTGTAGGAGGCAAGGTATATTCAACATGTAAACTTAACCCCGAGGGAAGGCTAAGCCTGTTTGCGTCAGGTGGGCTGTCGGATTCGCATAAGGTCGTTGAAAGAAGAATTAACGTTTCGTAACGTACAGGGGCATCTTGAAGCGATAGAACAGGATATGAGGGCCTCCCAAAGTGTAAGGTGACCTGGCCTGAGAGCGATGAGTTCGCTCTCAGCTGATATTGACCTTAAGTTCAGAGGAGAACCATCTCATCTTCATGTGATCTGATGTCACCTGTGGAGCCCTCGGTCAAGATACATTCACCGTGCAAGCTATTCTTTTTATATCAACTGTCAAGCTCCTATCTTGTCCCCGTGATGGGATATCATAGATGTATGTGTATCGTGACATGTCATGTGTCTGTCATCTCATGTGGGCGGCGTAATGCGCTTTTTTCGGTACCTTTTCCTTCATTGTATTTCTAAGCACAGTTACGGGAGCATACCAAATCTGGTTGTCCACGGTGCGAGCTTTTTGTTATCATGACATTCACATGCGGCCTCTCGATTTCCGCCCTTTAGATGATCTAATGCGCGCCAATGATGTTCAGAATTCGCCGTCGAGCTATGTTAGCATTCGATTACATCAGCGTGAATGCTACTGGCATTTTTTCCCATAGCTATTGCCTAGGGTTATCTCGACTCTAGAGCTTGTGTTCTTCTTTGAGGCCAATTGGGTTGAATACGCACTACTGTCCCAGTAGTAGGTGCCTGCGTGTTCCCTAGATGGTGAGATTCGTATCTCAAGCAGTCACTACCAGTCTCGTGATGTTTTTTGTTGACCGGAAAGATGATTGCCGCAGAAAGTTTTAGAGCACGCGAGACGCCGAGATAGCCACAGTCGGAAGGGAGTTGGAGAGTACCCGCGAACGAGTTCTCCGAGGTAGCGACCTGGTGAGTCGATCTAAGCTTCTATTGGGACACGTGTAAAATACTCACCCATACCAACTTTCTGACTAATTTCGTCAGACAAGGCCAGACTCATCCATCAGAGTCCCGGATATCTCTACCGTTACAGCGCGAGAAACCAAAGTTGTAATCATCGGTGTCCATGTTCTGGACTTGACGGGGAGTGATCTCTATCATGAACGTGTCCTGGTTGAACGACAGGATATCAGCGTTGGCACGAAGTTTCCCGCCGAGCCCCTCAGCGGCGCGTGCGTTTTTGAGGGGAAGGGACGCGTGCTTTGGAGTTGTGTCTGCAAAAAGCTCGGATAATTTCTGCTAAAGCACAATCCAGGTAGTGCGCACGCTCATTTTAGCTGGACTATCATCTTCTTCTCAACGTATACAACTTCGCATCAGGAAGTGTAAGTGGAGCGTTTCGAGGGCTCAATCTGCGCCTTTGGCACTCTCATTGTCGTTAGCGCCTATGAGTCGTCACGGCGCAAATGCATGTCCATGTTCATTTACCTACGTTATTTAGAGGTCCCGTTGTCCTATTTGGTGTTCAGCGAAACGCCTTCATTCGTGGCGATATAAAGGCTGCCAAGGCCTGTCATCGCGAGCGTTCACCCCTGCCCATCCGTATCCTTCTGACTCAAGATGGCTGCGCCAGATATTCAACATGCCATCCCCGCCAACTACAGGTAAGTGATCGATCTGGCCGATCTGGCCAATATCAGCTATCTGATAAATACTAGTTGGGATCCAGCAGCTATCCCTGCAGCGAGCACATGGATACCCCCTCAATGGTGAGTGCCGGTTCCTAGCCACGATTCTTTCCTGTAGTGCTGACTGTGGACAGGATGACGGCGCAGAATACTCCTCCAAAGACCCCCAAGCACACAAATGTGAACGGGCTGGGCGAGCCATGGGATCCCATTCGCCCTTCATTCCATGGAGTCGATCTGGTAAACTCACTACAGTTGATCGACAGAGTGCCCAACTGATCATTCGCATAGACCAAGGCAAACCCTCTTCTAAAGGTTCCCAATGTAGAGATCAGATCGGGCAGCGATGATACGGTTGTTGCATTCGTGGACGTTAACATCCTCGATTCCACTGGCGCAGCGCCGTACCGAGGGGATGTGCTCGTCAAAGGGAAGCGTATCGTTAGCGTGGGCAGCAAGCTCACGCCCGAGACACTGCAGGGTGCCCTTGTCGTCAACGGCAAAGGTCGCACCCTGATGAGTGGCCTCTGCGATGCACACGCACATGCAACTTGGATCAATTCACCTACACTTGATGACATTACGGCGATGCCCATCGAAGAGCACACGATCCTGTCTGCCAGGAGTGCAAGACAGTTTTTGGATGGTGGCTATACTATGTGTGGTACGTTACTACATCTTCGTTGGCTTTGGATTCTTTACAATTTAATGACCTGTTCACAGTGGGTGCGGCAGCGGCAAAACCGCGTATGGATCTTGTTATTCGCAACGCGATACAGGCCGGTGACATTCCCGGCCCACGTTATCTCGCCAACGGCCAGGAGGTATGTGCACGATTGAACTCTAATGAAGATGCTGTATTGAGCCTACCAGATGGCACCGAGCAGCGGTGCTCTCTGTGAAGGGATCACTTCATACGTGGAGACCCCCGAGGACATCACAAATGTCATCAACACGTTCGCTGATACAGGTATTGACAGTGTTTGTATTCCTGTCCATTTTCCCTATGTTTTGCCCTCTGATTGAGGTGATGGTCTCTCAGATCAAGCTGTCCATGAGTGGTGACGAAATCCTTGAAGATCTTCGTGCCGAGGTTACTACTTTCTCCGACGAGCTCGTCGCTGCAGGCGTCGAAGCTGCACATGCCAAGGGCATCCGTGTTTGCTCTCATGCCCGCTCTGATAAAGCTATCCGTCAGTGCATTCAGTATGGAGTCGACATTCTGTACCACGGCTGTAAGTTCTTATCTTCCGATGGGACTACTTTGCTAAAGCTACGTAGCGTTCATTTCCGACGAGTCTATGGACGCCCTTGAAGCACAGAAGGACCGGATTTTCGTCGCTCCGACCTTGAACATTCTTTACTCCTCCTTGCTCGCCGCCGAGAAGTCACAGTGTATGACTCTGCACCCTGGTTTTTACCCATACGGACTCTAAATTTGCATTTTTTTTGCAGTTCTTTTCACAGCATCTGCCCACGTGCCAAAATATAGGCGAGAACTTGATATTTGCATTGCTGCCTCGAAAGAGATGAAGAGACGTGGCATCAAAGTTCTTCCAGGGGGTGATTATGGGTAACGTTTTCAAGTTGGTTCGAAGCATGCAGCCTAATTTCCATCGAATCAGCTTTGCATGGACGCCCCACGGGTATGTATACTCTCATGAATCAGATTGGAGCTAACTCTGTTTAGTTCTTACCAGGACCTTGAACTCTTTGTCAACCTCCTCGGCTACACGCCCATGGAAGCCATCTTGTCCGCTACGGCCCTAGGTGGCGAGCTTATGTTGCACCCCCATGAGCTGGGAAAAGTTCAGCCAGGTTACTACGCGGACCTTTTACTTGTGGATGGCAACCCACTCGAGGACATCAGCGTTCTGACGCCGACCAATGGCAAGCTTGATGTTATAATGATCGTGGGTGGTCACTTCACGGCTTGCGTGACTCGATAATACTGAGCGAGGCCTGCAGAACGGACAGATCCACAAGGCCAAGCATGTCTAGGGACGGTGAAGGAACACGACAGAGCTGTTGAACGCTTCATTTCCTGATGCTCGACGAATTGTACTATATTTTCTTGTGCACCTAGTGTCTTGTATGGACCGACGAATCTACTTCATCGAATGCGACGCCAGAAGTCAATGTTCTTGAGGCCGTGCTGAAGCCGGACTCTTGACATCATCATCGGAACAATATAAGGACAGAAGACGTGGGTATGAAACCGGGGGGACATAGCTGTACGCGCGGTTCACTGATCAAACCTAGAATGAATATTACACGGGTATAATGCTTTGGAGGGAATAGATCATTGATAGCTAGGTCTCTTTCAATTCTATCATCGGATATATTTCTTGAGCGCCTCTGCACGCGTAAGATACTCCTCCATACTCGCCCGGATAGTAGTTCTTGTCTGCTCGTTTTTCTCGTCTACGAACGGTAAGATATCGTGTTAGGTAACAAGCATAAAAAACGCACATTTATGCGCGAGCATGAAATAATCAAAAGCACCATTGTAGAGCTCATAGGCAGATCGATAGTATTTCTTAACATCTTGTTGTATGGCTAGTCGAGTGATTTCAATTGCAGTCTGAGAGATTGTTGTGAGAAGGCCGCCAGAACAGTCGGGTGAAGTATCATCTCGGCACATAGAAGTAGCTCGCTTACGTGGAAGAAAACCACCTCAGGTGGACGGGGAGGCCCCTCACTTAGGTTGGTATTGTCTACTGCCCTTGATTCCTTTAGCGAGTCTAAATGTTTTTTGATGATCTCCGCTCTCGAAAGATACTCTGCGACCTCTGACCGGATCAAAGACCTCGACTGTTCATCATGTCCATCTGTACTGGCTTGCTATAAGCGAAGATACAAGCTGACATACGTGGGAGAAGAGAGAGAAAAGGTACAAACATCGTTGTGCAAACATGAAGTGGTCCATGGATTTCATGTACTGTTTGTACGCCTCTGTATAATTGTGCGAAGCATCGGCATCAATTGCCCGTTTAGCACACTTGAACGCTTCCTGGACAGATTCATTGAGTGCGTCAGTACTTCAGTCATCGACCGCGGTAACCCGTGTGGCTGTAACGTTGCACTAACATCGAGGATGACTGATTGTGCTGTGGTGTGACCTTTGTTAGTGCCATCGACGTCTGCCGCCATATCGGGTCGCTTGTGCATGTCAATGTGAACGCGTTGCCTGATCGCTTCTGCTCTGTTCAAGTACTCATCCGCTTTTTCTTTCAAGAAGGCCCTCGACTTTTCGTCCTTCTCATCTATGGATGGAAGGAGAAACTTCAGGTTGTGTGCGCGCCTGCAACAACACAGTGCTAACACATACATTGCTGAGCTGCCATGAGATAGTCAAGAGCGGCCATATATTGGGCATACGCTTCAGTGTAGTTATGGTTATCTTCTGCGTTAATAGCGTGAGAGAGGAGCTCAAGGGCGTTCTGTGGTGAATCAGACTGGCAAAATCACAATAATACCGTACTACACGCTTACATCGAGGAAGGTAGCTTGCTCCATGGCTAGCATGCAGATCGGTTTGAGGCTGCAGTCGACGCTTGGATTCGAAGATTTGATACTATTATAAGGGTCGTTCAGAATTGAAAACGGCCCCGGTTTTGGGACCGTTTTCGTGCCGTTTTGGAATTGGTGTGGGGTAGCGAGCAACCGCCCGTTGAATTCTGACATAAAACGTCACTTCCCGCGCTTCCTGATCCGACAGACTGGAAGCGAATTAGCCGACAAACACATTCTGTTCTCCTGCCACCCTCCAGCGGTGACTAGCTCTATAGCATAATGGCACGTCTTTTGTCCAACCATGTCAAGTTCAAGGTAGGCCCCCCAGATGAGCACCTCGCGTACTCGGAGTCTCGGACCCGATTATCGCCCCAGCCTCGTGTAACTGACCGTATTGGTACTAATTCCGGTAATTAGCGGTCATGTAGTTCAAGTTATTCCGACTACTAGACTTTTATTGAACCCACCAATGTGGCTTTCCTGGTTCCTTGGTGTCGTCCTGCTGGCGCCCGGCATGTATGCAGCAGGCTTTCAACCTCAGATTCCGTCTCTACAATCGTTTTATCCTGACCAACTAGGACAGGTGTTCATTCTCAGCTCAGAAACACAAATTTTCGTCGACGAAATTTGTGCATCTGACAGTGGCTCTCATTCTAACGGAACTACTCTGCTTGACTTTGCGGAGACTTTCCGATCGGACCTGATCCATATGACATCTCTTGCGCTCCCTCCAGTCAAAGTTACACCATTCAGCCAAGCACATCTAGACAGCAGTGGTTCAGCCATCGTCCTTACGCTCAGTTCGTCACGTTATCACACGCTTTACTCAGGCATCCCTACACCCGAGGCTTATGACTTCCTTGTCTCAAATTCCTCATACGTTATATCTGGCTCCGCACCGATTGGCGCGTGGTGGGGAACAAGGACACTACTGCAACAGCTCGCGTTGTCCGAGCAAGGATACAACGCAACATACACCTTCCCAGCTGGGAATGGCACTGACAGTCCCGGCTGGGAGGTACGGGGTTTCATGCTCGATGCTGGACGTCATTGGTACACGACTGAGTTCCTTGGTAAGTGCCTCTTCATCTAGATCAACTCTCTGCGCTGATCCATGTTTCAGCTGAGGTGTGTACATATGCATCCTTTTTCAAGATCAATGAATTCCATATCCATGCCTCCGATAATCTCTGGATACCTTCGCTACTTTACGGCCCTGATTGGCGTTCACTATACTCCGGGTTCCGGTTCGAACCACCCCGAGACTCGCCGATCGCTGGCCTCGTCCCGTATCGTAACGAGTCGTGGAGTTCCACCAGCTTTGCTGATCTGCAGACACATTGCGCGCAACGTGGCGTGACCATTGTACCTGAAATTGACACCCCTGGTCATTCCCTTGTGATATCACAGTGGCGTCCCCAGCTTATGCTAAACGGGACACCAGATTCCCTCAACCTGAGCTATCCCGAAACTATACCCACCATCCATTCCATTTGGTCCCAGTTCCTTCCTTGGTTTTCGTCTACTGAGGTTTCCATCGGTGCTGATGAATACTTGCCGTCACTCGCCGATCAATATATCTCATTCGTCAACGAGATGTCATCTTACATTGGAGGAATCAGTGGGAAGAGCATTCGTGCCTGGGGCACATATGAACCAAGCAACACGTCATCTGTCTCAACGAACGTGACGATACAGCATTGGGACTTTCCATACGCTTCGATCCCCCGTGATCTCCTTCATTCTGGCTATCGAGTAATCAACTCCGAACAGACTTTCCTCTACCTCGACGGGAAAGTTCCTGGAGAAGGAGGCTTCCCCCAGACACTTAATATTTCCCTCCTCTTTTCTGGAGCTACCGCAGAAGGTGGTGGATGGGCACCTCATATCTTCTCCGCAAATGATCCTGCAAATAATACAGCCTACAACACTGTGGGACTTCGAGGCGCCATCTTTGCACTCTGGAACGACTGGGGGACAAACGCCACGACACCTCTAGAGACTTATTACCATCTATCACAGTCTCTTGCCGTCTTCGCGGAGAAAACTTGGGCAGGTTCTGGAATCCGCGCGTCGGAGCTAACAATGGAACAGTTCGAAGCCGCTTATCCCCCACTCAATGCCCGCGCCCCGGGACAGAACCTTAACCGCGCTGTGAAGAACAAGACATCAGGTGATGTTGTGTTCGCGTTCGAGGAATTGCCTTCCCTACCGTTTCACACTGGCGTGGGATCCGTTGGTCCTCCGTATACCCTCTCATTCAGTGTACGGCCTTCTGCTGCAGATGTGCAGACGACGGGGGATATTACGGTTGCGGAACTGTTTATGGGAACAGATTCAGCGCTGTTTGCTTCTTCTCTCACATTCTCCTCCAACGCGGAGTATTACCCGCTCCCTCCTGCATTCCAACTGAAGCCGGATATTTGGACGAACGTTACCATCCAGGCGACTAGGGAATACACGTTGGCAAGTGTTGTCCAGGAGGGTGGTCATTCAGAGACATACTGGTATCAGACCACGCTGAACATATGGGGTGATTACCTTACGCAGGCCAACATGTCGTTCGCTGCGCCATCCGCGACAATTGGCAGCGAGGGCTTCAGAGGTGATATAGCAAACATTATGTTGCGTATCGATTAAAATAGCAGAATTCCACGTTGTTGCAGTTCTCACATATGTTCCGTCCAGGCCAGCTGACCCCGCTGCGCTTAACTTGCTCGGATGCTTCCGAAGGTGGCTAGGTTTTTTCAGTACTTATGCCGTGAGCGAACGTGGATGCCACTTGTTCATCAACCCACTAGATCGATAAAACCCCCTCTCGTCGTTGCGTCCCTGCGCGGGATCAAACAACACTACAGCAAAACCTCTGCCTAATAGGGGTGACCAGTACAGACACTAGCTCCACTTGGCCGTTGATGGGAGTTTATGCGCGATCTCAGGTATCCCGGTTTCTCATCCTGCGAGCAAAGTCGTTATTCAAGGTTTCCGCTTCAACTGAAGTGCCCGAATTGCGCCTGCCAAGCTGTCATAGCAGTGTCTACTCACGGGTCACTTTTCTAGCAGAATATCCTTCCATTCTAGTGCTGACAAATACACCTTGTATCCTGGCTGCAACATCTGGGGTTGCAGCTGCAGTCGGGTTCAATTTGCAACCCTGAGAGTGCTGACACTGCCCGATTGCTGGTTCAAGGAACACTACCATCCTGTGAAAGCGGTGCAACTCAATCTGTCTATCCCCTAGATTTGATAGAAGGAGTTTGCCAATAGTGATAAAATGACTTCTATTTCGCAGATATAACATCATCACCCCCACGGTTGGTTTCTTTCCCCCTCCCGCTGCCAAAGTATGGGATTTTCAACGCTACTTTCCTCGTCGCAGAGGTCGATTACACGTACCGGCAAGCGGCCAAGCCCGGTTTCGCCGCATGCACACGGAGCTCCTCTCGCTCAGCCCATCATACAGGTCTGGGCACCGTTTTACGTGCTCCCTTTTTGCCCACACACCGTTTTCCAGGATGCCCAACGGTACTGGCCCTATCACCATCCGTCTCACCCTCCTAACCAGCAACACGCGTTGTCCCGTTCCATGTTGACATTGCCATCGAACGCCTGTCCGCAGTGTCAGCGACAACCCAAGCACCCAGACTACCGATTTTGTTCCGTTGCTTGTCGTCAGTCTGCTGCCCGCTCTGCACCGGAACTGAAATACCTTTATCCACACCATGACCAGTCCGTCATGAGTACGTTTTGTGGATGTTCCACGTTTATTTATTTTTGGGAAGCATAGTTCTGACTTGCCGTTTCCGCACTAGTTGCGACGCAATTCATGCAGTGCTGGAGCATAGGACCCAGACCAACAGTACTGGCGGTTTATATGATTACCTGGACGGATTCGTCTCAAAGAAGCTTTGAGCAGTATAGGTGAGGCGTTTGCTAGCTCCCTACCTATTTTCCATGAGCTAAATGGACCGAACAGAGACGCTGTCGAAGTCCGAGGACAATTCAAACGCAACGGCTATTTTCCAGGGAACGAACAGAAGCGATTCCGGAGTACAGTTCGCGCGTGTACCCTGGGCGAGGGAGCAAATGTCTCACCTTGCTACAACGAGGCGTGCTGGATGTGCGAGACAATCCGGTATGGGTTCGAACCGCACCTTCAACGGAAACGGAGCGTTCCATGGTACGTTTCTGTTTTTCCCGTGGATAGCCTCAAGGGCAGTTTTTCTGATGGTCTTTGCGTCTAGGAATGGTCCTGGCATCCGACTCGGCGCGGGCATCTATACCAGTCATTCGTCTTCCAAGTCAGACTTCTTTCCTTTTTGTTTGTTTGTTATTCCAGAAACCAAAGATCTAATCCGCAGCTTCCATTTCCAGGGCTGCCCAATATGCTGAGAACATCCATGACCCTGGATCGAGAATCAAGGCGATGCTGGTGTGCCGCGTCGTCATCGGAAAACCGTTTGTCACGTGCCACGAAGACCCGACGATCAGAAGCCCACCTTTGGGGTATGATTGTGTGGGTCACCTCCTGTTCGCTTCGAGTCTCGTCCTTCTCACTCTTTTTGTCGCCCATTTATGCGACGCAGGTATATGGAGAACCAGGCGACCATAGCGCCTTTCGAGAAGACGAGTATGTGGTCTATAATGCGGATGCTATCCGCGCCGCATATCTCGTCTTGTACGAAACGGCGCCTGGCACTTGATGAGACGAGTGACGGGCGTGATTCGGACCCGTGTAATTTCGTTTTGAGGATAGCGGCGCCGAATTTACGGGTGTGGGGAGCCATTTGTCGAGAAGCTTGTGCCGCGTCGATCAACGGACTTGTCTGCCGTTATGCCTGAATAGATTTCCATCAAATCATAGAGGGGGGCATACGGACATGCTTACAGCCTCTTTACAGGATGTGGTGGAATGTTTGAATCAGATTCTTTTGTTTGAAACTGCTGTGTGCTTTTTCTATGTCGAAGTCGCACTATGCAACCATCGTTCTTCAGCTTTTTTAGGTTCACGAGGGTCTTGGGGTGAGGAAACGACCCCAAAGGCGGTGCATTTGATAGGGCCGAGATGGTTTTTAATTAGGACTTGGCATCAGGAAGGGCCGGCTTTCTTATTTTTGGCGCGGACACAGAACCGTGAGCTTCACGTTGATGATCATCCTAGTCGCTGCTATGCTTTTGCCTTCCTTTCCCCCCACACTCGGACTCTCTACATGCACGAACAGGCTAAGGTCCTTGTAGTGATGAATTGCGGTTCGGGCTCAAGTGTCGTTCAAAGGGTCCGAGGTTTACTAAAACCTTGCATGGTTGCGCACGGCCCGAGTGCCAAAGAACATTTAATTTATTGTCTGAACTGGTTGACTGTTACTTAACAGTAAGTAAGGGCGAGATCAGCCTGAAGTGGACACCAGCTCGGGTTCTTGCGATCCACAAGTGGATATCATCCATTAGTACTACTCCACTGTCAGCGCGAGTCTCTAGTACCATCTGGCGTCACGACATGGCGCGATGGTGGTAGTACGGCGATTCATTTCGACCATCGCTGATAGGAAGGGCTTCAAGCGAAGAAGTCAAAGCATCCGTTACTGTCTTTTTCGGCTAAGTTGGCCGCGTGGGAATTTTGGTCTCAAATCCACCCGTCAACTTTGCTCGACCATTGCACGCCAACCGCTGCACGGAATTCAGAAGGAAGATGAGGATTGGGCTCCAACGATCATGTAGAGTATGTTCCGTGAGGTCCGGATGCGAAAATATGGAATTTTGAAATTTCGGAATTCTACACCAC
>JBBPTD010000749.1:0-17690 GCA_038093895.1 Boletus aff. mottiae
TAACTACTCAGCGCGCACCTGATATCCTGACAGCATCCAACAAAACAAATTGGAAGAGAGCAATGGAGGATGCTGTAAAAAAAATCAGATGTGCGCAAGCACATTGCTTTGATCTAGAGTTTGGAATCATACATTTTGTACACAAATAAATGTTATGAAAGACATATATAGCATGTAGTTGGAAAGTGATTTCGTATGAAAAGACCACTACTGATTTAATCCTCTTCTGGGTCCATGTCGAACACTTTCTCCATCCAAATAAGCAGAGTGCTTCCTTGGCTATGAGGTGCTTCCATCCAAATAAAGGGAGTGCTTCCATTCAAACAAGGGGCCCTTTTATCCTTTGGTTATTGTTATCCCTCTTAATATTAACTTGCTTACTCACTATGGACTCCACAGTCGTCCTGAGTTGATCCAGCGGCTAGTCCGCTTCCATTAGCATTTTCGCTCATAACAGAACATGCATAGAAATTCTCTGGTTTTATGAATAAGTCATTTTCTTCAAGATGTTGTAATACTTTCATAATGATTTTGTTGTGTACTTTGTGATTGTTGGATTTGGTGAATATCATTAGATCATCAATGTAAACAATGACACAGTTGTCCATATCTGCAAAGATTTCCTTCATCATGGCCTGGAATGTTCCAGGGGAGTTGCATAGAATACATTACAAGTGGTTCAAATGCTCCACAGAAGCAAATGAAAGCTGCCTTCCTTTGCCATCTTTGATGCATCTATTATTGTATCTCCATTGGAGATCCATCTTTGTGAATAACTTAGCCCCTTGTAGTTTATTAACCAATTGTGAGATTAGGGGTAAAGGATAGTTGTTTTTAACTGTGTGTTCATTTAGATAATGGTAGTCCTGTACCATTCATTTTTGTCCACCCTTCTTAGGTATGAAGAACACAGGTGATGTTTGTGGAGATTTAGAGGGTCTAATATATCCCTTTTTGAGCTGGTTATCTATGAACTTGAAAACTTCCTGTTGTTCTGTGGCAGACAGGGGAATGATATGTCCTTTCTTGGGTGCAAACATATCCTTCATATCAATGGCATGATTCCATGATTTCCGAATTGGCATTTGCTCAGATTCTCCTTTGTGAAATACTTTTAGATATTTATGGAACTCTTTTGGCATGAGTTCATCTGCTGTTTCCATCTTAGGGGTAGGCTTATCTAAAGCTGCTTGAACTGTGTGGGTGAGGTATGTATTTTCTTCTTCTTTATCAGCATGTTGTAAGAATGATTCCTTGTCCTGCAAGAAGAAGCATGTTTGTGGACATTGTGTCATTTTGACTGTGCCCTTAGTCCAGTCTATAATAGGATTGTGCTTCTTTAACCAGGAGAAGCCAAGGATCATCTGATTCTTTCCAAGATCTGTGATCTCTGTGGTGACTCGTTCTCTGTGTGCTTGATAGTCAATAATTACATCTGCTGAATGTGTGATGTTTCCTGTGGAATTCTTAGTTCTGTCCACATTATATACAGGAATAGGGTGGTGCAAAGAGGTCAGAGGTAACTGGTGCTTCTGAGCCCAGGTGCAATCAATGAATATTATGTTTGCACCACTATCAAGATAGTCATACAGATCTCCTTCTGTAGGTTTGTGCTGCATATGCACACTTCTTTCTGGATTTGGATATTGGTGTTGATAAGTGAATTAATTAAGCACAGGTGTGAAGCCCCTGCCAAGTCCACTAAGGGAGTCCCACTTGACTGTGATGATTCATTGTCTGATTCTTCAGATTCTTCACCAGCCAGTGGCAAAAACCTATTGTCATCAGTTAAATTAAATTGCACCTTCTTTGTATCCACATGAATACCTGGTTTGTTCATGTGGCTTTCCCTTTTCCCTTTTCTAGATTCTGTGACTTGGAGATTGAAGAAGTATGCCTTCATTTTGTCATATGACATGCCATGGATAGCCTAATCTAGGCCAGATGACTCATGGTCCCATGAGTCAGCACCTTCTTCTTTGACATCCCTGACCTTGCAGCCTCCTTGCTGACATCCTTTCTTGTGTCCTCCACCAAGCCATTTGCAGTCTGGACATGCAAGCTTGGGTTTTGGACAATCTTTGACAAAGTGTCCTCCTCTACAGTTGTTACTTTTGGTGATTTCGCACCTCTTTGAGCGTTCATTTTATATTCTAATGGTGACCATATTGTTCCCCATGGTCACTTTACTTACCTACCGCTTTTCAGCTTCTCTTTAGCTTGTTGTGGTCTTTCTGCCCATACAACACTTTACCTTTGCGCTTCACAGTCCATTGTGGCTGACCTGTTGATGGTTGTTTACTTGAAGCGCAGTTACTCCCCCTGGAGCGCCACATTGTATCCTTTGGTTACTCACTGTGGACTCCAGGTCAGTAGATCATTGTTATCCCTCTCAATATTATCTTGGTTACTCACTGTGGACTCCAGAGTCATCCTGAGTTGATCCAGCAAGTGGCTTCAATTAGCATTTTCGCTCTTAACAAGAGGGAGATGCATTGGTTTCATACCTCTGCAGCCGTGCCTTTCACTGGAAATGGAACAGTCCAATGTGAACTATTGTGAACGGACATATCACAACATCCTCAAGTTACCACAAGAGGAACAAACCCTTTGGCATAAGACCTCCAGCTCCTCCCAGAGCACCTATACTGCTGCTGACCCCACTGGCACCTTCCAGTTACCCCTGCTTGGCCAGAGCACCCACAGCGAGAGTGCCACACCTCCTTCTGTCCCAGAAATATATATGAAGATTGGCCCAAATGAGCAAGTGCTAGAATGTTGGGCATCTAGCTTTTGGAAGGACCTTTCCTGCTGTTCTGATGTGTTCTGGTTCCAGTTCCTTTCAGTTTGGCTTCAAAAGTCCCTTATTTCTGCATATATCTGGAGTAAATATGACCCAGCATGACTATGTACTTTTGAAACTGTGACAGGTTGTGTCTTTACATTTTACTCACTGAAGGCTTTCCGAAACTAAAAAAAAAAAGTATAAATACTCCAAGAGTTAAGGTGAAGGTAAATGGACACAACAAACAAACTGTCTTTAATTGTTTTACTATGCTACATGCTAGGTCTACTTCACAAGTGTCCTCACCTTCCTTCATCAGCATCAGAATTCCCATTTCTTGCTTTTCACTCCAGGTCCATCCATGTATAATTCATTATTCCAGAAGATAGGTTCAAAGTTTCTATGCATGAAATGTATGCAAATTCTTAAGAAATCTAGTTATAAACTCATCTCTTTACAGTCCTTTCTCGATTCACCTAACCTTTTGAGATGAAATTCTACTGGTCCAAAGTGAAATGACCAAATCCTACTATGGTTCTATAGGGGTCTAGTGTTGGTATAGGCAATGCTAATCACAATCAATGGTGGGATAGAAAATCCCCAAAAGGATCTATAGGGTCTAGGAATATACAATGAAGTGTAAGACATAAGAGATCTAGACTAGAGAACTAGATACTAACTACATTGGCTACTTATACTATAGAGATAGAGGTGCAGACCGAGCAGTGCTTATCTATAGATACTATACTAGGATTACTAGGCTTAAGACTAGAAAACATGAGGTATAAGGCAGTGCTAGAGGTGGAATAGCTATTGGTGAATGGAGAGAGCTGTGTGTCATGATGTGCTGGATAGGGGCATGGGGTGGGCATGAGTATGTGTGAGTCACATGTGGAGAAAGTCTGGAGCACATAGTCTAGATATGAAAGACATAGGATAGTAGTGGGCTTTGTGGGAAAGTGGGATCTAGAGAGTGTAAAGAGAATGAGTGTTGAACTATGATCTAAAGTGTAGTACATATGTGTGTGACTAGATTAGGTGACCGAGTGATGTCACAGTGTGATGTCTAGGATAAGATGCTAGACAATGTCTAGGGTGTGACTATTGTGTGACTAGCATAACTGATTAGGAATCAGTTACTAGTGAAGGTGTAGTGTTTGGGTTATAGGGGTTAATTGGTGTTATCTGGTATTCTAGCTATAGGAAAAAGGTGGAAAAATAGGGGAATAATCTGGTGGATAGTAGCATCTGTTACACAATAGAGTGGTGTCTTGAGTGGAAAGCTGACATCATTGTGCAAGGATATTGGGAATATTTGGGGGACTAACTGAGGAGATGAGTATGAGAAAGATGTAAAAATGACACACATTACAAGTCAATGTAGGGATCTGCTTATAGAGGGATTTGAACATTGTCATCATATGGATCTTTGTTAAGTCAACTGGCAAAGAATTGAGTAGATACTCAAAACACCCAGAATGAAAAACTTATGATAGAAACTACATTGATTTTTCACTCTTTGGACCTTCTCCACCTTCAGAATCCACTTTCCTGTCTGCTGGATCCACTCACTTGCCTTTCAGACCCTCACTTTTTCATTCTAGACTCCCTCCCTTACCATCTGGACCCTCTCCTTTTCCACCTCCATGTCCCATCTGTCAAGTCCAGGAGGTCTGAAGGTATAGGGGCTAAAACTGTGGAGGTGTGAAATGTAGTCCAGGAGGTCCAAAGAGATAGAGGCTAAAAGTCCGGAGGTTAGGAATAAAGTCCAGAGGGTATGGACCAAAGTCCAGTTGGAGATGAGGTATAGGGGATCTGGCATTGGTCATTGACTGACAACAGCATCTGTAATTATGGAGGAGGGTTTACCAGGAAATGAAGGGGTTAAGGGCATCAGCACAGGACTTATGTGTTGTGCCCATGCCAAGCTCATTGTCATCATATCTCAGAGTAGAGGAAGGTGGTAACAGAAGCCAGACTTGAATAGGAGGTGACTTAGTGTTGTTGTTGTTGATATTTATACTGAAGGTACAATAGAGTAAGTACAGGGGATTATATACAGTAGAGACCCAGAGGAAGTCTGGGTCTGAAGCTACTGCATGAAGGCAATGTACATAGGTAGAGAATGATAATCAACAGAGCACAGAACACAGCCAGGACAGGCTGTACCAATTGACAGATAAAATGTAGACTATAATTGAAGGAGATTAATGAAGGTACAAGTCCAGAGTTACAACTCTATGCATGTCCAATGAATCACCTGTATAAGTCCAAGGTTTTCTGGATAGGGGTTAAGTAGTTGATTTTCAGAGATGAACTCCTAAGGGAACTCCTAAGGAAGTTCATCAGAGGTTTGACCTGGAGTTGATCAGAGATATACAGAGGTGTATGGAGGTGCAAATAGGGGTTGATTGGAGTTGTACAGAGATGTATGGAGGTGTATGGAGGTGGCCAAGTAGAGGTTGGAACAGGATATGACACCACCCCTTCACCTGTTCCTACTATGGTCACTTCATACTATGAGTCTCCACCAGCTTGTCCATTCAGTGATGATGAGCTCCACCGTGGCCTTCACAAGGTAACCTGCAAGAAAACTGCTGATTGCATTGTCAAGTACCCAGAGACTGGCAATGCTCCAGGCATTGCTGTTGCTCACATCTTCAACATCTGCCCTAACTTGTTCTATCATCTCCACTTCAACTTTCAGTATTCACTCAGAAATGGGCATGGTGGGTGTGATGAAGTCATTTACAAGATACTACAGAGCATGTTGGGCAGGCTTGTCAGTGGCTTGAAGCTTTGCACAATCTGTAAGCCTCCCCTCTTTTTATGTAACTTCACTTTCAAGGCTAATGTACTTTCTGGAAGGCAGAGGACTACTTTCAGGTTCATTCATTCTGACCATATGCTGCCTCAATGCACTCATTCATGAGCCGTCAGGTGATCCTGCTCCACACAGTGCCATTGCATGATGCTGGCTACTCACCAGCACATAATGCCCATGTGAAGGTCTTCCACAAGACTTTGGACTTTTATTATGCCCTCATTGAGAAGGGGTGTGTGTTCTCCTCCATAGTTGACTTGCCTGATTCCAATGACATGGTTGAACAAGAGAATAACCCCCTGGAGGAGGTTGGTGGTGCTATTGGTGAGTCACAAAAGGATAACCAAAAGCACAAGGCTTGCAAATGCCACAGTGACCTTGAGTTTAGATACAACAACTACAATCAGCCATATATATAGTAAGTCTTTCTGTTTTGTTTCTTTTTGTCATGCAGCATGCCTCATAATTGATATTTAAAGTGCTTGAACCTACTCTTGTGCAATTTTCAAGAGTTCAACATCCAATATCTTTGTATACTTCTCCAAGGTGACAGTGAATGGTATCTACAAGTAGAGAACCATGCCAAATCTCTGGGGGTTGGTCCTTTTGCTCCTTGTATGTTTGTTGCATCCCTGAACGAGCAAAAGGCTAACTGTCATGTGTATTCCCATCCTCCTTCTGTCCTGGTTGATCTAATTAACTTAACAGCATACTGGCACTGTGATGCAGACAACAAGCTACATCATGGCCCCCTCCTTGTGAGCACTCCAAGTCAAAGATGTAAAATGAAATATGATATCTACATCCCTTTCACCTTTATGACTGTCCCTATGTTCTTATTCTGTCAATCAACCCTCACAGTCACTGAGACAACCCTTAAAGACTCACACTTAAGTGAAGCTTGCCAAGTTGCTGTCACCTAGATAAAAACAAGAAAAGATGGAAGAGAAGAGTTGCCTTTAATGGGAAACTGGAAGAGAACAAGACTAGTGTTTTCTGGTGCTGCATGGGGGTTTATATACTAAGTACATGTGCACACAGACTAAGCTGTGGTAATACTATATATGGTAAGTATCCTTGATACTGGATAATATGAGGTGAAGGCATGTATGATCATATATGTGTGATGCACATATGGTGAATAGAAGCATTGATGTGAATATGAAAGGAATGTGTGTTCAACATGTGAAAGGAATAGATAGGGGTTGGAAGAAAATAAAAATGTTAAGTCCAAAGTGCTTAGTGTAGCGATTGTAACACTTTCCCCATCCTAAGATCAAACATCCTGATTGATGAAATACTCTCTATGTTTTGGAATTACTCATTGTCTGAGGATGAGAGTTCACTAGCCTGAGTGATTGGACTTCCAGGCATACTTTCATTGTTTCCCCAAGCATGGATGCTGGGTTCTCCTATGTTCACCAGAAACAGAGTGGAATGAGATTGGAAGTTCAGATGGAGAAGGGTAAAGTGTATAGCATATGATTGACAAAGAGTCCTGTTGTATTTTAACATGGGACTAGGGTCTAATTGCTCAAGACCAATTGGGTTTGTCATTGAATAGATGTAGGAGACCTGTCTCTGTTTCACTGTGAACTGACCAATCATCATTGTCCTGTCTCTATGCTTCATCATTGGCATAAGCAGGATCTCAGTAGTTGGGTGTATCCTGCAGAGTGGCAACTTCTTGTACACTGTGGGATAAGTTGTAGGGAGGTGGATCCTAATCTGAATAGGACAAAGAGGAGGAGAGAGATGTGATAGTGGAAGGGAATGGTCCATGAGAGTGGGATGAGTGGAAGTGAGGGATGTGCAGGTTCCATTGTCAGTACCCTTCATCAAAAGGGATTAAGCATCAGCAAAAGATACCTAGTAGGGGTGACAGATCACAAATGGTTTGGAGGGGAAGTCATAAGAGTCCAAAGATAAAAGAGATGAAATGAAGTGAAATTATAATTGTGAAGGAGAATAATGTTATAGAAGAAAGGGGCAGTAATGTAAAGATGAAAGTGTATATGGACCTCAATGGTCCAGTAGATGATAAGGGTGGTGAAGTTGAGTGAGTTCATTGTGGAATGTAAGTGATGGGTTGATGAGAACGAATGTGCTGGTCTTATATATATTTGTTCCCCTGGTCTATAGATCGACTTCCAGGCAATTAAAGAGGAGATGGTACAGATTTGATGTGGTGAAGTTTTCACAGCCCTTGAATAATGAAGAAAATGTCTCAGGTAGCATAGATAAAGTTCTAGGAGAGCAAGGGTGTTGCTTGTGAAAGTTAGAAATAGCATTTTTAGCATGCATGAGATTAGATTATAGTTCCCACATCCAATCTGTTTCATTATAGCCCTTCCAATGCATCAGAAACTTAAGGCAACAGCCCTTGTACCATGTGTTAATAATGTAGTCCATTTCATATTCGTTATCTCAGTGTTTGGTTACCAGAACTGGACCAGATCAAAATATGAACTGGCTGAGTAATTTATATGGTTTTATATGTGAAATGTCACAACAGGGTGTATCCTCATGGAAGAGGGCAGCCTAAGCTTTACTACATTGGGGCCCATAAGCTCTGTGATTTTATAAGGCCCAAGCCATTGCTCAATTAATTTATGGAATGCATATGGCAAGCACAGTTTGATGTGGACAGCCATACTTTATCTTCTATTTCATAATTAGAGGCATCAAAGTGATGTCAATCCACATTATGTTTCATGCAGTCCTGAGCTGCAGATAAGTTACTTTTGACTTGATCTAACATGTCAGCCATGCAGTCAGTAAACTTGAGGGCAGCTGGTGCCTTTAAGTGACATGATTCAATGCCCATGTGGGGCTCATATGACTGTGTGACTACATAAAGAGACTTCTCTATTGCTGTGGTTTTCTTGGAATTTATGGAGAACTGGACTATAAGTAACCAAGCAGCTCATTCATCTTGCTTTGCTGATGTAAATAAGTGAAGAAACTGTTGTACTTCACAATTCATATGTTCAGTCTGACCATCTGTCTGAAGGTGGAAAGACATTGATAATTTAAAACTGATTCTGAGAGAGCAGCAGATGTCAGCCATAACTACACTGGAAAACTGCTGTCCTCTGTCAGAGATATGTAATAGTGGATGGAAGACCATGATGCTTTCAGACATGATTATAATTTGGCTGTATCAAGTACTGTGGCTGTTAAGTCCAGTTTCTCTGGGTTCAAGTCTGGTGGAAGTCCAAAGGGATAGGGGCTAAAAGTCCAGAGGTGTCAAATGAAGTCCAGAGGGTATGGACCAAAGTTCAGTTGGAGATGAGGTGTAGAGGAACTGGCATTGGTCATTGACTGACAGCAACATCCAGAGTTATTGAAGGAGGGTTTACCAGGAAATAAAGGGGTTGAGGATATCATTGACTTATGTGTTGTGCCCATGCTGTCAAATCCAGATCCTCCAGGTTCAAGTCCAGTGAGGTCCGAGGGAAATAGATAAAGGGGGGAATGGAGGTTTGACCAAAGTTAATGGAGGTGCAGAGATGTGAAGGTGTGGAGGTATGTATGGAGGTATGGAGGTGTGAGGACATTGGCACAGGACTTATGTATTGCACCCTTGTCAGGTCCAATGTCCTCATATTTAGGGTAGAGGAAGAAAGAAGGGAAGTCAGACTTAAAAGTTGGTGACTTAGTTAATTTTTGTACTGAAGATACAACAGAATAATATAGGGGATTTATATACTACTTGAAACCCAGAGGAAGTCCAGGCCTAAAACTAATGTGCAAAGGTAATGTATATAGGAGCAGAATGTTGATCAACAGAGCATGGAACACAGCTGAGACAGGCTGTACCAATTGACAGGTGAAATGCAGACTAGAGCCAAAAAAAATTAATGTAGGTAGGAGTCCTGAATGTCCATTGCTTCTAGGTCAAGGTTGTCCAAGGTATTCTGGAGTTGGACTGGAGTTGGACTTGCTAATATCTGGGTTGTGACAGTATCACTCTCTTAGGCCAAGCCCTTGAGGCCTGTCAGGAAAACCCCTGAGTAAAAAGTTCATGTGGAGATTTCTTATCCAAGGTCATATGATGTGGTCCACCTATGGATCAATGAACAGAATTGGAACTCTGCTGATTCCTATGTATAAAAGCAGAGTACACTCTGGTCAGACATTCAACAAACTCCTGATATCAAACTCTATTGCCAACATCAAACAGTGGTCAGACACCCAGCTCTTGGAGCACCAAGACAATGACAATGATGACAAAACATCAAAGGCCAAGTTCTCAGAGCATCAGAGGTATGCAAAGAGGAAGAGAAGAGACATAGGCACAAGGTGGAGAAGAGGCATTGAGTGGCAGAAGGGGCTGAGACTGAGGAGGCAGTGCGCAAGCAGGTTAGTAACCCTTTGGTCTTTTCAGTTTTTAGCTAATGGAGTTCAGGCTGCAGAGATAAAGGCACAACAGGGCACCAATAAGGGAAAAGGGCAAGCACTGCCACAGTGCACAAGGTGCAAATACTAGGGGATTGAGTGTGAGGCTGGGCCCAGCAAGAGGACATTATGCTTGGAGTGCTACAAGGCCAAGCTGAAGTGTAAGTGCCCTGAAGCAGAGAAACTGGAGAAAAAGAGGAGGTGGTGGACAGTGAGGCTGGTCTGTTAAAGAAGCAGAAGAGGACCTCAGAGGCCATGGTGGAGGTTTCAGACAACAAAAAGAAGCTGGAGGTCAAGTCATGATCTCAATTGGGGGCTCAAGACAGTCCAGAACATCTAAAGCATCCTTGTGCAGCAAAACTGGTGCCTTGAAAGACAGAACACCTTCCTAGCACAGCTTGTGGACCTGAAAATGACAGAGATCTTCAGAGGAGAGGAGTTGACAGAGGAAGAGAAGGATGTTCTGGAGGAGGAACTGGTGGAGTTGACTGTGGAGAGCAGGGAGAACTCCAGCTGGAAGTTGGTGAAGGTAATCATGGAGGGGGTGGAGAAGCAGCCTGAAGTGGAAAAGGAAGTAGAGGAAATTACTGTAGAATAGATGGTTTTCTTTGTTTTTTGTATAGTATAAACAGAGTCAGAGAGAAAGAAAAGGAGAGAAGAAAATATAATGATTAAGCAGGGAGTGGACTGGGCTTGTCTGGGTACTTCTAGTGGAAGTCCAAGATGAAGTCCATTGTGTGTCCTAACTTTATAGCAAGTAACCAGGAGGTTTTTTTGTCAGTACCCTCGTATCCTAACCAACTGTCACAACTCAGAATTTACCAAGTCCAACTCCAGTCAACTCCAGAATACCTCAGATGACCTTTTGACCTCAGACTTAGATTTCACCAAGTCCAACTCTGTTCCAACTCCAGAATACCTCAGACAACCTTTAACCTCAAATCAATGGATATGTCTCAGATTTGTACCTCTGAACTTTGTACCTTTATCAATCTCCTTCAGCACTAGTCTGCATTTCACCTGTCAATTGATACAGCCTGCCCTGGCTATGTTCTGTGTTCCATCAATAATCATTCTGCTCCTATGTACATCACCTTCACATAGTAGTCACAGACCCAGATTTCCTCTGGGTTTTCAGTGTATATAAAACACTTCTGTATTCTCTGTTATACCTTAGTATGAATATCTCATCTCTCATCTGACTTGTCCTAGTCTCGACTATCATATCAAATCCTCTTATCTATATACATCCTCTTTATGATCTTCATTCTGAACTTCTGAAATATGAGGACCAGTGAGTTTGGCAAGGGCACAACACATAAGTCTTGTGCCGATGTCCTCAACAACTCCGCTCCTTGGTCACTCCATCCTCTGACACCTCTGGGCATCACTGCTAGCCAGTGACCCATGTCGGTATCTCCTATATGTCTTATCCAAACAGACTTTGGTCCTTCATCTTTGGGCTTGACTCATAACCTCAATAGCTCTGGTCCACCTATACCTTGACAATTCCGGACCTCTGCTGGAGCTAGACCTTCAGAAGAAATATGGACCATGACACCAACGTACCAAGTACAGGAGTTGGCAATGATGCCTTTTCCAATCAATTTTGGAGTCTAATATCTCTTCAATCTCACACTCAGGTTCACCTTCAACCTCAACCAGAGGTGGCAGAGATTGGATGTGGTCCAGAATGGTGTTTGGAGCTGGAGGTTCTAGCCATGAAACATGGAAAACATGGTGTATGGATTTCATGGATTCAGGTAGACAGAGAGTGAAGGAGAGAGTACTGGGTCTTGCAATGATACTGAAGGGACCCAGGAACTTCTCAGAGAGCTTTTTGGATGGTCATGTGGAATAGAGGTATTTTGTCTTAAGCATTACTTGATCACCAACCTGGAAGTCTGGAGCAGGACTTTGTCATTTATCTGCTGGTCCTTGGTAGCATCTTTGTGCTTCCAGCATCTCTGATCAGTGGAACTCATGGAGTTCATCCAAGTCCATGACATAGGACTTAGCTGCAGAGAAGGTAAGATCATGATCAGAGTGAACAGAGAAGTTGGGTGATATCCTTTATTGATGAAGAACAGAAATACTCCAGTGGTAGCACTAGAAGTGTTATTATAAGTGAACTCTGCAAGAGGCAAGTGTTTGGACCAGTCATCTTGCTGATAGCTCTAATAAATCTGGAGATATTACTTGAGCATCTGATTGGCTCATTCTGTCTGGCCATCCCTCTCTGGATGATATCTGGAGGTGAAGTGGAGACATATGTCGAGGGCTTTACTGAGAGATTGAGAGAAGTGCAACACAAACTTGGAGCCCCTGTTGGAGGTGATATGGAAGGGAACTCCATGCTGGAAGAGGACATGGATGAGGAACAACTTGGTGAGTCCTGCAGAGGTGATTATATCATGAGTTGGGATGAAGATACATTGTTTCAATAGTCTGTCGACTACCATGAGGATGACAGTGTAGTCCTCCAAAGGGGGAAGCTGTTCAAAGGATGATGGTGAGGAGTCTTCATACGAGCACAGGCTATACAGGAGCTAACATAGTCATTTATGAAAGTCCAGATTTTCAGCCATGTATATTTGCAACAAATGAGCTCCAGGGTACAATTCTGACCGAAATGTCCTGTGGTTGGTTGAATGGTTGTGGAATGTCTGGAGTACATGGAGTCAGAGGTAGTAGTTAGCTTCTGGGACATAGATGTGATTGTTCCATAGGAGGAATCCTTCAGAGTTAATGCTTCAATGTGGATCTAGTGATGTAGAAAACAGAAGGGGTGACACAACAGGATCGCTGGGGAGTTTGGAGAGGATGTCAGACTGAAGTTGCTCTATGTCAATTAGTGCAGATGCTCAAAGTAACAGAGCTTTTAGAACAGTGGCTCAGAGGGAGGTTGTAAGCTCATAGTTGGTGAGACTGGCTGGCAATTCATGACATTAAATGAGCAGAACAGAGCACAATGAGAGCAAGAGTGTACATAGTACTAGATCTTTGACACCTTTCTGCTATTTTCACAGGAGATTTCTCCCTCTCCAGCATTTGCAATTGTGCAGGCTTTTACATACACTGACCATCTTGGGCTGTTTGTCAGCACAGGCACTGACTACCAAAGAAATGACTTGCCATACACAACTACTGACTGTTTTTGACACTTTTCTCCAATGAGAGAATGCAAATTTGAACTTGTCCTATTATCTTTGAACAGCACATCCAGAGAAACATTTACATAGTTGAGACTGATGACCATTGGATTATCCTTCTGGCAAATCCAGGTGAAACTCAGTGAGTGAGTGGCTTCAGTTGAATATATTTGCTGTTGGGTTGCCTCAATTGACAGAAGGAGCATAGAACCTGAACCTAGAAAATATCATGTCACCCAAAGATCTACCCCTTGGGATATTCAGTGACACTAGCTTGGCTTCTTCTTCCCTTGCTTTTCTTCTCGTGGTGTGAGGGTTTAGAGGAACAATGTATATATAAAACATGGTACACTATTGATAGTCAGACAGACCAGGAAATATAGAATCTTTGGCCTCCTTTGGAATGGCCAGAATTTCTACCACATCATTTCCACCCAAATAGTAAGGACCATGGTGGTCCATGAAGTTCCTTGCCTCAACAACAGTCATATTCATCCAACGAAGAATGCTGGAACAGCAAACATAATTTCCCCCCTTTCTTCCAAGCATGAAGGATTTCCATTTCCCTTGCTCATGCCCTTTGTGCTTTCATCACAATTCATGATGATCAACAAAAGGCTGAGGATGCTCCTCTTTCCAATCTTCTCTATGAGGTTGGCTAGTCACAATACTGCAGAACAAGTCCCACCAGCTTACTTGGTTCTGATCAGTACCATAGGGCAATGAGCATGTGACATAAGGTGTGCATGAAACCAGGGCACTCATCATTTGTGAGCAAGCCTTTCTTATTTACAGAGTTCAATGGCAGAACAGCCCTGGTCAGTGCATGGTTTTATAGTTGTAATAGTAGCTGCCACTGAAGATGAATGCAACCAGAGTGTACATGTAATGGAGAACACCAGGGGTTGGAACCTATGCTCCAAGAAAACACTTAGCCAACAAGAACTACAACAAGTCATTGACTCACATGACATCACCTTCCTTGAGACAAAATGTAGCAACATTCACTTTGGAGAAGATATCTTGGTCAGACAAATTGGTTGCTTGCTGGAGGACTTTGGAAATGCCTGTCAACGAGATTGGGCAATCATCTTGCATTGGGTGGATGACTCCCCAAATCTTGGCACCTGAGTTCCCGATGACATAGGTGCACATCCCACAATAATTGTGATGTGAGAACATCATGAATCCTGGATGGGTGACCAATCACCATCCTAGTGAGATCCAGGTAGCTGAAGGGACCAAAGACAGCCCAGTGATGTTTACATTCAGTTGAGAGCCATTCTTCACATTTGGAGTCAACTTCAGATACATTGTGTGATTCCATGTAATTATCAAGTCCAGGATGGGATCTATCTAACTAGGATGGCTGGGCTTGACATTCTTTACATCAAGAAAATTGCTACAGACAGCAGGATTTTTGACAAGATCTACAGAGATTTCCAGTGTTGTAGTCTTGTGGAAGAACCTCCGCTTCGCAGATTCCTGATTAGCAGTAACAATGACACTGTCAATCCATTGACACCTCTGACCTAGGTCTCCGAGCTGAAGGGGCATCAATCGCTTGGAGAACTTCAGGCTCATACATGTCCCTCATCATGATGGGTGCAAGCTTATTGCTGATTGACCACATCATACCGATTACTCCTCCATAACCTGCAAACAACATCCCTGCTGTGATATGGATAGCCTCATCAGAGAGCTATGTACTTGTCATGAACTCGGATGCTTGGGGTCCATGCACTTTGAGAGTCTTACTAATCATTTTATAATATATGCTTCATTCTTTTATGTAACGTCATGCTTCTCTATTCTAGGTACCACCTTCTACACCCTCTGTATTTATAACTTATTTCAATCACTATTCTAGTTTTCAACACCAGTCATGTGTGTCGTCACTGCAGTCTCTAGTGATCCTGACAGTACTTGGGTCAATGGACTGGCTCTGCATTCACTTTGGATGGTGGGGCAAGTGGTGAGATGGCTGGAAAAGGAAAGTGGGAGAAATGGGACCAGCAGAAGTAATGAGAAAGGTTTTGCCATGCTCATCAGGAGAACTGGTGCACAGCCTGGGTCGTTTTACAGGGAACAGTATATGTCTGAAAGAGGAGGAGCTGTCTCTGAGATGTGTACGAGATCTGCATCACTAAAGTACTGTGAGACTAATAGTTGGCACTTCTATTACTAGCATGCATACCTGAACAAGAGACTTGCTCTGTTCACCACCCCTGGATGCAACATTCCTGTCATGTCACACCTGCTTGCCCGTGCTTCAGAACATAAGATTTAATATTCCTCATGCAACGAGATTGGCCTAATCATTCTTGATTAACTGGGAAACTGCATTATCAGGAACAGGTAACCATCACACAATACAGAAGCCCAATCCCTGGCTATTTTTCCACTCTGTGACAACCCCTCCAAATTTTCACACTCACCAGGTCCCAGAGTGCTCCAATGCCAGCAAATGATCTCTTTATCTCTGGTTCTGATGATGAAAATGCATTGTGGCCAGTGCATAAGATCATCGAAGAGTCTGCTGTGAAATATAAGGTCGAGTGGGTTGGAATAGATCCTGCCACTAGGAAGCCTTGGCCACCTAGCTGGGTGCCAAAGTCTGACTGCACAGATGACCTAGTGGTGAAATGGTGGGAAAAGATGAGCTGTTCATGGCTTATCAGTACTTGCAGGAAACAGATGGTAGTGAAGGAGTTACTAGATGTGTGAATCTGTGAACTTGCAGCCACAAAATCAGAGAGTGACAGCATGAATTCCATTATCATTGATGAGAACAAAGTCATCAGAATGTGGGGCCTTTAGAAGATAGTATGACTCTCCTGATAGATGACCAAGTTGAATGACCAGACCCAAGTCTTTGAGTAATTTTTGAAGCCAGTGTGTGCCTGTCCATTCCTAAAGTAGCAACAAGTCTCAGCCAGTGGCTGTGAACATGACATCTGCAACACAAACCTTGACAAGATGAAGGGGAAGGCTTGTATGGGCTATCAACATGCATTTTTTGCAACACATATCAATGCCTAGATAGTCATGACAATGAAGCATTGCAGGCTTGGTCTTACAGTGTGTACACACATTTGTTCCACACTGTCCTTCCATATGAACCAATTCTTGCAGGAACTCATCATGACATTGCTGCATCCAAATGAAAGTCCTGTAACAAAAAATCAACTACGTCTGAGCAAGGGTATGATATATGCCTCAAATTTACTGATATGGTTCACTATCTTGGAATGGAATCAAGAATGGTTAAATCAATGCTTTCTGATAGGTTATTTATTGCCTCAGAAATAGTCATATTGTTGAAATCTAAATCTGAAGATGGTGGGCCCACACCCATGGACTCTGTCTTTTTCTCTGGGTCTCTACACAATCTGAATGTCTTTTTCTTGATGCTCAGAGATCCAGCATCATCAGATTGTATTTTCTGATAATGTAAAGTAATTGATTCATTTAGCTTGTTTTGTTGATGATGTATTCTCATTTTCAATCCCTTAATTCTCTTGGAGAGCAAGGGAGACAGATGCCGTCTTGCAACTGGACAATCTGGAATGAAATCCACTGCTAAGCTTACATACCACAAGCTGGGCAACTTTGCTTTACCTGGTGCTGAGCTGCCAGCTTGTGGTCCTGTTTCCTGTGAAGAATTGGGAATACACAACATCAGACAAAGTTGATGATGCATCCACTGTTGATTTAGTGGAGAGAAAGACTGACAAGTCAGGCCATGCTCTACAGGAAGATGTGGGACAGACACCAAGCTCCAAGCTTCATCAGATACTTTCCAATAACCCCATGGTGAATAAGCATGGTTAAGGAGAGTTACATGCAGATCAAATCAGGATGAGAGTGGTGCATCATGAGGGAAGCATTCAGACACCCGTGCTCTCTTAAGCTCACTGTCATGTTCCCCAGGTTTTCCCACTTTGCTTTCCTGCCCACAATTCTGTCTCATATGAAGAAATGGGAACACACAACATCAAAGGAAGTTGATAATGCAATCACTGTTGATTCAGCATAGAGAAACCATGGTAGATGAGTATAGCTGAGGAGAGTTACATATGGATCAATACAGGATGAGAGCAGCAGATTGTGAGGGAAGAATTTCCCAGGACTTCCCACTTGGCTTCACTGCCCATGCTGCAGCCCTATGTAGTTTGATGACCTTGTTCTAAGAAGGTGCATTAGCTGATGGGTCTTCATCTGTGGTACTGGCGACCAACTCCTGAACAAAACCTAGATTGTGAGTTTGATATTCTTGTTCTAAGAAGACACATTAGCTGATGGGTTTTCATATGGCACTGTGGCCACATACATTGTCCATGGGTCCATAGCTGGACATTTGTTTGTCTTTGTCTTTGTCTTGAAGGTTATAAAATGCCAGCCTAGCTTGAGTCATATCACTGTGACCCATACATATTGTCAACATATCACAATGGTTACTGTGACCTCTACTCCAGCTTCTCCCAATGAGCTGGAAGGTCTGTACCACCACTTCTATTGACACATT
>JBBPTD010000750.1:0-17663 GCA_038093895.1 Boletus aff. mottiae
GCCATTCCGACGAAATCGCAAAACTTCTTACACGTCATCCGTGATAGGACGAAACGAAGTAAGGCCCGCGTTTGATCACGGGCGTATCCAATGAAAAATTCGTCCTTCCGCCTTCCGTCTGCACCGAGCGCTTCCTTTGCATGACTACATCCAAATGTTGGTGGAAGCTCCACCAATATGCACGCACCTTCTTACACAAACATCAAACTACAGCAGCTATCTTCCAAGAGTCAGCGCACAGCATATTTTCGACGCCCTGTGTATGGTCAAACTGTGAGCGATATCATAGAGGCTCATACTGTGTCTTGGGTAGCACCTTGACCCGTAACTTGATGGGCCTAAGTCGAGCTTGAGAATACAGTACGATCAGGGTTTTCCATAGCGGCAATCACTGACGCCGCATTGACCACGAGCGCGCCAGAAGCCGTCCGGACTTCCATAAGAAGCTGCACCCGTGCGAACTTGGCTGAGCGCTGAAGCTTGAAGGTCCGTCATGTTTCAACAAGGCTAGCGCCAAGCAATACCTCACAGCCAGGAAAGTATTTGGAGTCCACAGTAAATCTGTATGTTGATATCGCCAACCTCGAGGCAGAGCATATAGGAACGTGGACCGACCCACACCATCATCTTCCCAAACTTTCACCGCCTGGATGGTATCGATCGCATCGACTTGATTGCTTCGCACAGGGGGTGATATGACCCAGCCCGAGATACCTATTCTCCCCAATAGGCACAACGGATGAACTACAATGCCATAACAACGCCTTTGTTCTTTTCAGGATAACGATAACGGAGATACACCATGACTTACATAGCCTCGCATCAGTTTGTTGATCATTCAAGTCCAAGTGGGTCCATCTCTCCTTGTTACACGTTCAAGTGTTGACGCCAATAGTTAAGACACCGAGCAGAAGATATATCGCTACTTGTGACACCAAGTCTCACCTGCCAGTGAGTGTTGGAGCAAGTACCTGTTGTCTATCGGTGACTACAATCCATGATCTAAATCTAACGGTGTTGTCCGAGTCCTCCCGTTGTAATGTATCATATCATGATGGAATCAGTCTGAGCGGTCATTCACGACACAGATAGCGGTCGATAAATGGCATTATACCCTCCGCCGATCAGTAAAATCAACATGGCCTTATCCCACTTATCCGAGCTTAGCACTCGGCCCAAGCCGAAAAAGTCCCGATAAGTGTGAACCAAGCTGGGTAAGGCCGAGATGATTTTACTGATGGGCCGCCAGGAGACATACAAAACCCAGTAGCCCCAGTCAAAGTCGTCGCTGTTTCCCTCATACCTCATGTCCGAGTCCTCCATATTGTCCGCCTCGGGACTCCTCATTCGAAAAGATTATGGATCCCGTATGATCGCCCATACCTCCGCTAATGATAAGTCTGATACACCAAGACAGTCGCTGTTCTCACTTCCGTCGTATATGATTATAGTGAGTGGTGCATTTGCGAGCTTCCATATTCATTAATATTGTTCCAACGTTAAAACCGCAGTTCTCACATTCTCGAAAGAGGTACATCATTCCCTCTATACCTTTGTTCACGACTGACAATTTACAAAGATAGATTACGTTTGGGTAAGGAGTTGTCCGTTATCATACCTTGTGTCCAACAATTCTACAGTGCAGACCCTGGACCCGGGTCTCTACAGTGTTTGTTGTCGTGTGTACAAACTATTCCGGCAGTTTGGCCCATAAGTTCTGAACTCACTCACTGTTCCAATAGGTCCGTTACATCGGTCTCTGTTGGTTGATGTAGGTGTATTGGCCGAGTCACCGTAACCTACCTTAAAACGTTAACTCTGAATCCACTCTCAGCACCAGCGCACTCAGTATGTTCAAGAACCCAAACTGAGGTTCATCATTAGCTCAATCAGTGCATTCACAGTTGACAGTTCTTTTGTTCCTGACTGCCTAGAAGTCAGTTTTTTCTCCTAGCATACACCTTGCCCGTCACTGATGGTCTGAATCTGATAGACGTATGTATCTTAATTTTGAAACAAACCATAAGAGTTTAATGGTCAAATAGATGTAGGCCTATTGATTTACTGGCATCCGCAATATTATAACGAGACGGCATATCCGAAAGGTAAAGCACTATATCTAGCATCTTACTGGACATCCATAGTGTTTCTTTTTGGCGCCGATGGTGGGTTGCCTCGCCCTCTAACCGTGTCTTCCGCTCTGTTGATTTAGGCTGCAGTAGTGATGATTCTGCGTGTCTACGCAATGTGGAATCGATCTAGGACAATTCTCTGTATCCTCCTATTCATTTACGCACTACAGATCATCAGTAGTGTCGTTTTTGACGGAATCTACGAAAATCCTGATACATACTTCTCAGGTATGTGCCAAATCGGATACATCAATACAGTGGCTTACCTCACATTTTCCCACTTTGTTCTCAGTGACAGTCGTCCGAGTTCTTGATTTTTCATTTTGCAGTGATTCGTTCGTGGACACTCCGCCGTTACATCGAGTGTATACTGCAGTCCCGCGATTTGTTCTCGGCACAGTGTTAATCATTCTCGCTGTCTTCCAATCCCTGAAACAATCGATTGAGATGTACAAAGCAACGAAGCAATGGCAGCCCAATCGCTACATGCAACAACTAGTGAGAGATGGAACTCTTTACTTCTTTGCGTATGTCCCCATTGTCCTCTGCGCATCTTGCCTGTCGTACCTTGCCCGCCCTGCTGATAATTACCCGTACACTGAAGAAGATTTTTAGGAACATGGTTTGCCAAGTTGTGTGTATACTCTACGGTGCTTTACCCAACAATAGTTCACCCCTCCCTCTCATGTTTCTTGATGTAATCTTCTACACCCCCGTCCCACGGTTCATCATCAGCATACGAGAGCTATATGACCGTGACATTCGTGGTCGCTCTCATGTTGATACCGGGTTTGGCGTGCTCTCACAGTCAAATGCCTGTTTGGATACGACGGCGTCTGCAATCGTCTTCAAGGACATCAACCTAGAAGAGCAGGGTCCCAAGGTGGAGGGTGACACGGATAGCTCGGGTGATCTCAAAGTGGGTCGTAGGGGGCAGAGTCAGGTTTGAACGAAGACTGCCATTGGAGGTAGGGACTAGGCGGGTATCAGAGGCAGCTGAGAGGCAGATATTTATTGGCGGTGGCTCTGCTAGCAAATTACACATGTAAATTCCTTTCTTCTATGCCGAATGTACTATGCAAACATCAGTGTCCGGTTGCGCGGAGGTTTGTGCGCGAGCATGCCACGTTTTGTGGACGAGCGCACAACATGTATCCGAACTTCTGCCGATACGTAGACTGTTGTGTCTAACCAGCGCCGGCTGATAGACCCTCTGACAAAGTGGCACTGCTCGAATCACCAACTCGCTTTGAAGCGAAGTAGTTTATACGATGGAGCTATAGAACATCCGGGTAGTGCATCGCGCGACTCAGTGAAATAGTTCGTGTCAATCCTGTTCAACATTACATTGGCTCCACAGTCCAGACCACTCAGGCTCCCCACTAGTATATCGGCCCGTTCAGGGACTTGAAGAACGTCATACGCACAATATCCTTTCTCTCATTCCCTTTCCCTCATCCAAATATTTACGGTCCTCACGACATTTATTACCTTTGAGCCACTTACTAGTACTAGCTGTGTAGCATAAAATTCAAGTTCCCACTGGCTCCGCGCTCGACCAACCACTCTCGGCTTACCTAATACTAATCAGACCTCTCGCCCAGCGCCTGAGTCGCTCCTGCCTCGCGGGTTGAAGCGAACTCCCCATACTTCCAGTATTCTCGCCGTGACTGCTGATTGTTTTTTCCCATCGACGGAAAAGGGTCTGAAATGTGTTGTTAGATGACGGCGTTGTTGAACGGACTCCGGGATGAGTCATTTCGTGCATTCTTACTGGCACTGCTGTTGAAATCAAGGCTATAAGCTGCGAGGGATAGTCCATTCCATTTGCGAACTGTCCGGAGCCGCCGGGATTGAAAGTGCACTGTGTACCGGGTTATCGAGACATCAATCTTTACATTCCGTCTATATCCATCGTTTCTCCGCCGTTCCCACTGGGCATAGTATTACGGAACAACAGAGTCTAGGGCAACAACCCCGCGGCCCTCCTAGTAGAGGAATGTTTCGGTTTTTTTCCGGTTGTCCCTGTAGCGCTTTCCGGTGGTCGAGCAAGCTCATTCAATAATGCAGGATACATATTTGGGGTGCGTCGACCTTATGAAACCGCGTTCACCTCGGAAACAGAGCTCCTTCTACGGTATGTCTGACGCATTTGGCTGCATGCCTTCGACCCGGGAGTTCCTGCTGACTGTAGAACAAGGTACAGTGATATACATGGTCGGTATAGTTGGATGATCAGCTTGAGCTCGCGTCGTAATGCGTCTCTTGAAAAACTTTCAGATCTTGTGATCCGTTCGTCAGCGCTGCGGCCGGTGAGTGTCCAGCGAAGAGGCGGAAATAGGACGAGACGCGCCTTTCGCCTGTTATCGGATCACATATTAATAGCAGGAAGTTCTGACCTCACGTACTGAGAGGACATAGCGCGGAACGACGGGCGTCCTGCATGATAAGATTACACGCGAAGCCAAGCAGTCTTGACATGGACATTCACTTACGCCCGCCCTCATTATCCAGTGTCGGAATACGTACATGTACAGCAAGTACCTTCCCCCGCCTCGCTGAAATGAACGGTGCAGCCCGGTTGTCGCAAAGAAACAGCCCTGAGGTATGAGCATAAGAAATGGCCTGAGAGTAGTATCACTCGGTGGTATGATCAACTTTACCTTTCCTGCCAGCTATTTTCGCGGATATGATTTGCCAGACTCTGTCACGGACCATGGTATTGAGGTGATCTTGAACACACAAAAGCCTTGGGCGCTGCTCCCCGATCAAAATGTACACGCCGTGCAAATTTGCATGGCTGCTTTGTTCCTAATTCTGAGGCATTGTCAATTAATTTCTTGAACGACGGACTGTCTAGTAGTAGGATGTAGCGTATCACCGGACTGCACTGGCAGGAGAGACAGTCTCGGACCGAACACCGAGACCGGCTCACCTGGCTCCCGGAATTCTACATATGCACTCGTACCTTGTGTCCACACAACAGAGTCCGTGCGCCGGTGGCCGGCGATTGAGATCTGTGGGCTAATTGAAATCGTGCCAAGAAATTAGTCATATTGTACCGCGGCAGTAACTTGACCCTCACCGTCGCATCGTATCAAGTAGTACGGATGGATTCGGGTTCGTCTCGTCGCAGGAACAAGCCTGATTGAGGTGCCGTCTAACCGTAATGACTTATCGAACCACTGCCACCGAGTCAGGCCTCAGGCCTCAGCTCGCAGCATACAAAGCGCCATTTTCTGGCTCCGGATGGACCAGGCGTTGAACATTCCCACTAGCGGTGTTTCGGACGTGGCCTAAGTTAGGTAGTCGTCGCGTGCACTATGTAGTAGCTAGACCTCCGAGTTCGGGCTCCCCTCTTTCACCAGGCCTTCCCCACTGCACTCGTTCAAAGGGTCAGAAACGTGGAAGCACTTGCCAGTATTCCGATCATCCTTGTCGTAGTGACCCGTCCTCTCTTGCGCTCGGAGTTCGTCAGTCGGAGTACGAGGGATTACCTGATGTTGAACGGCGTGTCAGATCTGATGCAGGTGATTGGGCAAATTTAGGAGCCTAGACAGGACGCTGGCTGGTCCCCGTTCACATTATCATATCGTTTGATCAGGCTGTTCATGCACTCAGTAGGGTCCGGCGACTCGAAGACGACGACTGGGTCGACTCACCAAGGAAACCGATATCGAATCGCACTACGTAACTGCCACCGTTTCGGATCTGAGTCATACCGCCGCACTGCGACCGAAGTGACTAGATCTGGTAAACTTTGAACGCAGAGTCACAAAAACACCACCGACATCTCCCTCGATCTCCAAACAACGACCGATGTCGACGTACACTGTATTCTCCATCGATCCACCCGGATCCCCATCCCAGCTCGCCGCATACAAAGCACTCCGACTCACTTCACTCCAAATGGACCCGCAAGCCTTTTCGTCCAACTATGCACGCGAAGTGGCTTTCTCAGAGGATGTCTGGAGAGAACGGCTCGACTCGCCTTATAAACGGGCGATCGTCGCTTCCGTGCGCAGGGATCATGATGCCTCGCACCCCAGCGGGCGTGAGAATACTACCCACGACAAGGAAGCGGAAGAGACAGAGGAGTGGATAGGCATGGCTAGTATAATAGGGCCATCTAGCATGCATCCTTCCGTCCTGGCTTCATTCAAAGAAGCTGGAGTGGATGCCAACTGGGAGATATACGCCCTGTATGCGATGTGGGTACACCCTGCGCATCGGGGCAAAGGCGTTGGCGCCCAGTTGGTAAACGCGTGTTTAGAGTGGGCGCGGACGAACGTCGACATCAAGTTCCTAAACGAAAAAGGTGGAGATTCAGAGAAAGTGGTGGTTTTGCTCGTCTACAATGACAATGTCGCTGGGCGCACGCTATACTCCAGGACGGGATTTACTGATATAGAAGGGGTTCCAGCGAAAGAGGGGGAGAGGTGGATGTTGGCTAGAGTGTAAGAAGAGATCACCATATGACGATGACGGAAAGAGAGCACTGAGTTGTGGAAAGATATACCAAACCGTTTCAAACATAGAGTCTTGAATACGATTGCTTTTCCGGAAACCCAAGTTTAGTAGCAGCTCCGAGTCACGAGGCACTCAGTATCTAGCCTGGACAACAGTTTTATTCCCTCCCTCTCCCTGCCAACTCGTCGAGTCTCCTGTTGCAGCCTTTTGCCTAAAATCAAGTTTGATGCGGTGGGGTTGATATGGAGTCCAGCTGTGGCAGGCCACGAACAGAGTACGTCCGGCACTGGCTCTTCAAATAAATGCCCGATATGTTCTAAGCGCAAATTACGGTGACCAAAGACATAAGTTGTCTTGTATCTCGAGCGCGTGATGCATCCTCAGCTGGTGGATGTGGATCGAACCAGACCGTTATGTAAACGGAATCGCGAACAGCTGTGGCTGTCTACCAACGGCCACAACCCCCCCAGGCTCATACACAGCGATAGTACTGTTTTTATGGCTCGTATTTCGATTCATGCAGTTCATTCACTCGCGATCGCGCATAGTCTTGGGAAACGCTCTGGAACACGCAAGACGCCCCTCCGTCGTGAGCAATGAGCCCGTAACGCTTCAGAACCGCAGGAACTGAATAAAGGACGAAGGTTTGTTTTCATGACTCAGCTTATCCGTTTCCTCAAACCACTCGTCTCCATTGTACAGAAAACGGTACCAAGGAGTCATTCGCTCGGCTCGCCTCCGTTTTGCACGTATTTCGGTATTGCGAAGGGACGCATCCTGTCCTCTGACGATCACATCCATTCAAGTTCCGTGAATGTCGAACGCTACGGTTCAGATTGAATGGATGAAATGCAAGAGTGACAGGCTAACAATGATGCTAGTACGAAGTAATGAATAGTAGGAATGGTATGGGCAAAAGCCCGTAGGGCTTTCCGGCCTGAGGCACTGTCTTGGCTCTCGAGAGCGAGCTGTGATCCCGAATTGAAGGAGCCTGTGACGCGTGCAGCGAAGCTCTTCCCATGATGAAGGAGGAGGCTTACCTCAATGGACTGGTGGCATGATGGAGCGAGTAAGCTGTTCTGCTGTGTCTGTTCTCTCGTGTAGATATGGGGCTAGGATTAGTGCATGACGTCTTAGATATAGTGTGAATGATTCACCCGACCAGTGGCCCATTGTTTTGATGACATTAAAGGGTGTTTCTTGTAGCAGGTAGTGTAGGGTTCCTCCTATGCATAGGCTATGACCCTTGAGGTCTGGTAAGTTGAACTGGGACATTATATCTTTGATCCGATTTGTGACTTCCATTTTTGTGAGGGGACGTAGACCCTTGTGGTGCTTCCATGCGAAAAGGTGGTCGTTGGGGCCCAGCGTATTGATGCGGAAGTGATTGTCCAACCATGCAACCGGGTTGGTTAAGTGTGTGATGGGAGTGCACTGTGTGTCTTCTCCCACTGCAGAACACTTCGTTTTCGGGAGGTGGAGGGCCACGACATCTAGACCTTTGTGATCTTTCATTCTCGATACATGAGATGGGGTGATGTGGGAACTGGGAGAGAATTTTGTGAGAGATGGAACAGTGAATTCTCCAAGTCGAGAAACTGAGTAGAAAGTGATGACAATGCAAGTGAAGATTGCTGTATCATGTGGGGATTGAAGGTCTAGGTAAGTTAAGAAAGACAGGAGTGTGCTACGTTCGAAAGGAGTGCGTTTCGGGCGCTTGGACGAAGTGGGGGCTAATCTCACAGCATCTTCTAAGATGGAATGGAGTTCTGTTGGAATAACACCAAGACACTTATTCCAAAGCCTTGACATTGGATTTCCAACATTCTCATTTATATATAGTTCGACTCTGCCTTTCCCCTCTTTTCCTCTTAACCCGTTATGTTGGCGTTAAGAGGTCAGTTTTCCCTTTTCCTTATCTCGTTGTGCACTATGACTTAACGACGTCCCATACCTAGTTGTCGTATTTCTAGGTAATTTGCGTCGTAATCACAAACCCATTATGTCAGCGTTAAGAGTTGTCATATTTCTAGCATTGACAGGTTATGAGCCCTGCAGTCTCGATTTAAGAGACCCAGAACCGGCCTAGGAAGACTCGACCAGATTGCCATGTGGCGTACTTGCGCTTCGAACGCACACCGCTACTTATAGCATTTCCCCAACACACTGCTGTCCCCCCCAACGAATTCTCAACTTTCCCCCCATGATATAATGCCTCCTCGACTCAGGACTCGCTCAGTCACGAAGACCGTGCCTCTTGAGTCTCCACCGATCGCCAACAAGGGAACTCCACAAACGCCTGCCGCACTACAGCCATCTATCAGCACTTCCCCCCTCACCAGCATGAGTAACTCGAATTCTCTTGCCACAGCAGGTGGCAGGCCAGTGGTCAAACTCCTCAAACTTAGCCAGAGTGATCTTGAGAAGATCGAACTCCTTGACATGGCCAAACATAACTGGCCCACCTGGTCTGAAGCGATGCTCAACCTTTTCCTCCTCAATTCATGCGGCGGTTACATCCTAGGCGCAATCCCGCGCCCCAGTGATGACACCTCTGAAGCAGCATCCAACTGGGATATAAACAATCTCTGCATCATTGCTGTGATTAAGACATGGTGCACTAGAGAAGAAAGTCATTTCCTGCGTGGATCCACCATCGCTAAAGACGCCTGGACTATCCTGTGCACCCGCCATGAGAAACTTGGACCAGTCGCACAGATTCTCCTGATCCAAGAGGTACTCGATGTACAACTCCATCGCTCGGACCGCTTGTCCACTACCACCACCAAAGTGCGCGACCTCGTAGACTGCATATATGCGATCGGGATCCCAAAGCAAGATGATTTTCTCCTCATCATGCTCATGAACTCCATGAGCTCTGATTTTCCCACCCTACGCAATCACATTGCAGACTGTATCAATGCCAGCATGGTTGCTGAACCCTACACCTCCAGTCATGTCCTCAAGCGCATCAAGATGGAACAGCAGCTCCTTGACAGTGCGAAACAACGTCAGACGTCTATTGCCCTCGCTGCCACCATTGGCAGATCGCATGTGAAATCTGCCTTGACTAGTAAGACCTGCTCCAACTGTGGTGGTACAGGCCACATTGACCGCGAGTGTTGGAGGACGGGTGGTGGCCGTGCTGGTCAATGTGATGCCATACTGGCTGAAAAGTGTACAGCACGCACTGCACCAGGACCAAAAGAGAAAGCTCCTGCTGGGAAGGTATCTCAGGGCTCGGGAGGACAACAGACTGCCGGCCTATGCTATGATTCTGTGTCCGGCCGTGCATATATCCTGGATGCTTCCACGGGCGAGGCTATTCTCATTGCTCAACCAGCCCCTGTGCTGCCCAACATGCATTCCTCGTCCGTGTCAGCTGCTACTAGCTCCGACCCCCCTCGTGAGTTTGCGGGCCTCACATTTGACCCCATCACTCCTGCCTTCCTATGTGAAGCCACCTCCGAGGACCTGGCGGAATATGACGCCCTCTTCACTGTGTTAGAAGCAACCACTTCTGTCGACTGGCGCACCCACAACTGTGATACTGCTCTCGCAAGCATTACCTACAGGGCTCCAAATCAGCATAACGCTACAGTGATTGACCCTGCTGTCACCACCTTCTACATCGATAGTGGTGTGTCTGTGCACATCAGTAACACCGAGAGCGATTTCTATACATTACGCCCAATCCACCCTCGTGCAGTCAATGGTGTTGGTGGTTCCTCCATCTCAGCTGTGGGTATCGGCTCCATCAAGCTCACCATCGCCAAGGGGCTGCACCTCACCCTCCACGATGTATTGTTCATTCCGTCTGCAACAGTCCGCCTCATCTCAGTTTCCACACTGTGTGCTCAGGCTCGCTGTACGGTCCACTTCGACAATGCCACCTGCTGGGTCACTGCACGCAACAGTGCCCACATCCTCACTGGCGCGATGAGTGCATGCTGTCTCTACTCCATCACCAGCAGTCAGCTCTCCACCAAACACGCATTGCTTGCCCATCGTCTACCTACTCTCCACACCTGGCATGGTCATCTGGGTCATGCGAACTATCGTGCCATCTATGACCTCACTCGTGGGGAACATGCTACAGGTATGCCAATTAACCTCTCTGTTGCTCCTGGTACCTGTGCCGACTGCATACTCGGTAAACAGAAGCGATCTAGTGTCCCGCAGATCCGGCAGGGAACCAGAGCACTTAAGAGACTTGGCATTGTACATGTAGACCTTTTAGAGCACCCTGAGCACATGTCTGCCCTTGGGCACAAATATGTATTGAACATTGTCGATGATTACTCCTCTTACTGCTGGTCCATCCCTCTCTCTGCGAAATCGGATGTGTACAATGCGCTTATGGACTGGGAATGCGTGCGCAAAGCGGAGACTTCTCTCCGCATCGGGATATATCGCTCCGACAATGGTGAGCTGAAATGCACAGAGCTTCGCGACTGGCTTCTCTCTCAGGGAACACAGCACCAGTTCACTGTGCCTTACACCTCTGCTCACAATGGCTGTGTTGAACAAGTACACGGCACACTTATGGGCAAAGTGCGTGCCATGCGCTCAGCTTGCGGTCTTCCCGCAAACCATTGGGATGAGTTCCTTGTCACTGCCTGTTACCTGATGAACCGCACACCAGTCAAATCACAGGATGGTCACACCCCGTATGAACGATGGTATGGTGTGAAGCTGGACCTCTCACACCTCCGTGAAATTGGGTGCTGTGCTTTTGCTCTCATCCAGAACACCCACAACCCTAAGGTTTTTGACTGCTCTGTTGAGTGCGTACTGATTGGATACTTGCAAAACTCCAAGGCGTACCACCTATACCATCGTGTGACGGGCAAGGTAATCGTGTCCTACCATGTGTCTTTCATTGAGTCACACCAGGACACTAACCCTCCCCTCCGTGATGCACGTTTGACACTGCCCCCCACTGAGGTCCATCCCAAGGCGTCATCATCTGGGCCTTCGGCTGAGGGGACGGTACCACCTGTGATGCTGCCTATTATCCCACGTTGCTCTGGACGTGTGTCCATGCCGTCGGAGCGTTCCTGTGCTGCTCAGGGCATACCCTACATACCACCCTCCCAACGTCCTGCACTGCACCTGTCCGTTATCTCCGTCCCTGATGCCGACGACCCACCCCCGCATCTGCTCGCCTGTGACAATGACAATGACAATGATCCTGAGCCTGCCGCCAATCTTCGCCGCACATTCGATGCCTATGCATCCACCATGGACTCACCATTTGACCCCCACTTCCCAGATGACCCATCATCTTACAGCAAGGCCATGGTGTCCCCTCATGCTGCCGAGTGGTCTCATGCTCTCCAGGAGGAGTTTGACTCTTTGCGACGCATGGGGGTCTATGAACTTGTTCCATGCTCCGCTGTACCCCCTGGTCGCAAAATCATGCGCGGGCGCCCCATCTTTAAGCTCAAGCATGATGCGGATGGCAAACCTGCATGCTACAAGGCACACTATGTCTGCCGCGGCTACACAGCTGTGTACAGCCAAGACTACTCCAAAACCTCCTCACCAACTGCATGTCTCGAATCGTTTCACATCCTGGTGCACCTCGGCGCCGCCCTGGATTGGGAAATGGAACAGCTCGATATTAAAACTGCCTACCTCAATGGTGTCCTAGCTCCCAATGAGGTATGCTACATGGAACAGCTGGAAGGGTTTGCCAACCCGGAACATGACGACTGGGTTTGGGAACTGTGGAAAGGCCTTTATGGCATGAAACAGAGTGGGCGTGTCTGGAACACCACTCTTCACGACCAGATGTCAGCCTGGGGGTTCCAGTGCCTTGAATGTGAATACTGCATTTATTACCGCAATCTTGGGAATGAAGTAGTTGTTGTGGCGATCCACGTCAACGACTTCTTCATGATTGGGAACTCTCGTCTGGCGCTGACCCACTTCCGTGACCAACTCCAGACGATATGGCAGATCTCGGATGCTGGCGACACACATTTCTGCATCAGCATTGCCCTCTCCTGCGATCGACCCAACCGCACTGTTTCCATTCTGCAGACTGCCCTCATTGATTGCATCGTAGCCCAATTCAACCTGTCCAACTCTCACCCCATATCCATTCCAACGGATCCTGGGCTTTGCCTGTCGCAGCCCGCCTCTGCCCCCACAGTGACTGAACAGGCTAGCCTCGCAAAGCTACCTTATCGCTCGCTTGTTGGCTCCCTAATGTACCTGGCACTCGGCACGCGTCCTGACATCGCGTATGTGGTACAACAATTGTGCAGGTACCTTGATTGTTACCGCGTCGTCCATTGGGAGGCCACGAAATGCGTCGTCCAATACCTAAAAGGCACTTGCCTACTCAGGCTCACACTTGGGGGGGACCAGGCTGCTCATTTGCTTGGTCACACCGACTCTGACTATGCTATGTGTGCTGACACGCGTCGCTCGATCAGTGGCCACTGCTTCTCCCTTGGTCTTGGTGTCATCACCTGGTCTGCCCGTCAACAATGCATCATTACCTTATCCTCATGTGAAGCGGAATATGTTGCCGCGAGCGAAGCATGCCAAGAGCTCATATGGATCCGCACCCTCCTTGTGTCTATTGGTTTTCCGCAACCCACTGCCACCCCACTGCTATGTGACAACCATGGTACCATGGCACTCACTGAGGACCCATCCTTCCATGGGCATGTGAAACACATTGACACACGCTACCATTACATCTGTGAACACATAGCGAAACGCCAACTCAAGGTACATTATGTACATATGAAACAAAACCTGGCAGACATATTCATGAAGGCTCTGGCACGTCCTGCGTTCATACACCTCCGGGAGCTACTGGGCCTCTCGTGATTCGACGTGAGGAGGAGTCTTAGGCGAGGAGGAGCATCTCGTTGAGGAGGAGTGTTGGAATAACACCAAGACGCTTATTCCAAAGCCTTGACATTGGAATTCAACATTCTCATTTATATATAGTTCGACTCTGCCTTTCCCCTCTTTTCCTCTTAACCCGTTATGTCAGCATTAAGAGGTCAGTTTTCCCTTTTCCTTATCTCATTGCACACTATGACTTAATGACGTCCCATATCTAGTTGTCGTATTTCTAGGTAATTTGCGTCGTAATCACAAACCCGTTATGTCAGCGTTAAGAGTTGTTGTATTTCTAGCATTGACAAGTTCATCTTGATTGATTGCCCATGGTTGACCATGTAAGATGTGCCAGGTCTGTATACTGGCGACAAAATTGGACATTGTAGAACCCGAGTATGCGCCTGCACAGCTTGCAAGAAAAGTGGAAAGGAAGGGTTGTGTGACTGGGCATCTCGCAGACTCTGTGACATGGTATAGGTCACAGTAAACATGGAAAATGAGGAGTCCTGCTCCATATGTTTCCTTGGTCTTTTTGGTCCATGATGCTGCAATGACATCGAGTATGCGCTTGAGTTGTTGTTCTGATACAATGGGTAGGATGCGGCCTGTGCTCCTTTTGTGTGTAGATTGTGTTGTCGGTAACCAAAGGCAGAGTCGTTCTTTGGCGCAGCAATGAGGACATAGGGGGGATGGTGCTGGGGATAGGGATGGATGGTAGGGACGTGGAAGATGTGAGTCTATGAGGGAGGGAGGAACACTGGGGGAAGCCATGGTGGGTGAGATTGGGGAGTTAAAACGTGGGCCAGTGATGTACTTAGAGGTAGAGGGATTTAAAGATGAGCTTTTCTTCTTCTCTCCTGGATTGCCTTGTTTGCTCAACTGCATTGTTAGAGTGCTGGAGGGGATTGGATTTGCTATGCCTCAGAGGGAGGATTGGCTGATAGGGGGGAGGAGGGTCCTGGTTGGAGATTGAAGGCTCAACATCAACAATGAAGGGAACAAGCTGGGTAGGGATGGGAATGTGTGGAAGGAGGAAGGAAGGGGGGCCATAGATTCCTCTCGAAGGGGTGTCAGCTGGGTTGTGTGCACTTGGGATGTATTTGGTTCAGATTTCACGTATGTGATTTGCTTCCAGGAGGAAGTTGTGGATGTGTTGAAAGATGTGATTGACTTCAATGTTCTGATGCCTCCCATTCCACCATCCTTCAACAACTCCGGAGTTGTCACCATGGACAGTGACGTGGCTGTGCATTGCGGGGAGAAGGTTGAGAGTGTAAACCAAGAGTTTGAAACTGACTGCCTCTGCCCATCCAATGTCTCATTGGGCACCATGAATGTGTCGCCATTCTGGGTGCAGGGTCCAGGCTTACCACCATTGGCTGATGACAATGCCCATGCCCATGCCAGAGCTGGCATCTGAAAAAGCTAGCACGTCAATGAAGTTAGAGGGAGGTTTTATAGCCTGAGCTACTTCATTTTGTTGGAGGCGTTCATGCCACCATGTGAGTTCTGCTTTAATTCCATTGATGGGGCGGTGTGGCATGAATGGCTTGTCATGGCATACCCTTAACATGCATTCTAGGGCTGTTAGATACATGTGACCATGGGGTAATGCAGCACACATGTGCAACAGTTTGCTGTATAGTGACTGTATGTCTTTTAGGATATGGGATGTACGTTGTGACCATTCATCTATCGCTGCTAGATATTTTCCGACTTTTGTGGGAGCAATTGCGACTCTGGAAGTGAGTAGGTTCCATTCAAAACCAATATAAATGGTGGAGGTAGCAAATGGTTGGTCTTTGGATTTTTCCCATGGAATCCCTAGCTCCTCGGAAAGGGTATGTAAATTTAGCTTCATGTTGGGAATGGGGTGATTGGCAAGAGAGATCTGTGATGGGAAAATGGCAGTTTTCATTGAATTCATCAACTTGACCATTGGGTGTAGAGAGGCCCACAAACCATAGGCAACTGCCTGACTGTTTGATGTTACCTGCACTGACTATGTGTTGTGCCCATTTTGCATGTGAAGAGTTGTACTCATTGAGGTGCTCTGTTTTTATGCGTAGGAAAATGTGATCATCTACCCACTTATCCATGGGACCAATGCCATGGGATCTAAAGATCTTGGCTCCCATGTCTGCAAGGTGGCCATATGCTCCCGCTATTGGTGTGGCTCCAAAAGCTGCGCATTGTTATGACTGGTCCCACTGTAGCGGCGACGGCTGGTGGAACCGAGAAGTAGAACCTTAGCCAGCAGGTTGGCCACACGTTCAAGGAGATTTAAAGTAGAGGGCAGGATTCCTCTGGGACGGAGGGACACACAGTCACAAGGAGAGGAGGTTCATAGTTGCTGGCCTACTAGGTAGATAGCAGGTAGGAGGTGGGATTCAAGGTATCTACCCAAAGGTAGACTAAGATGGGGTACAAGGTACATAGACGAGGGTTTATATAGTGTGCATGGCTGCGCATGGACCAAGACAAGAAAGGAAACAAGGACAAGGATAAAGAGATACAAGGAAGTCCGAGGAGATCTAAGGAGCCAAGATAGTGGTACAGGGTCCGAGACATGAGGCAAGGAAGACGAAGACACGGGGATCAAGAGGAAGAGAAGACAAGGAACCAAGGCAAGGGTACAGAGTCCGAGATAAGGGAACACGAGGCAAAGAAGACAAAGAGACGGGGATCAGAGAGAAGAGAAGACAAGGAAGACAAAGGAACCCAAGATATGGGTACAGGGTCCGAGACAAGAGGATACGAGGCAGAGAAGACACGTACAAGTCCAAAGGAAGTCTAGGGAGATCTATAGGGGGACAAGGGCAAGGACAAGGGGACAAGGGCAAGGACAAGGGGACAAGGGTGAGGGGGCGAGGGTGAGGGGATGAGGGCATGGATGAGGGGACAAGGGTGAGGGGGCAAGGGCAAGGGGATGAGGGCGAGGGGATGAGGGTGAGGGGATGAGGGGACAGGGTTTCCAGTGACGGGGCGGTCAGAGGAAGGCTTAGAGAAAAGGAAAGAAAAGAGTGGCGCAACCGGGTGTTGCCAAGGCGAGTTGTAACACTCATGTGTCAATATAGAACTCATTGTGTGCTGCACGGACTACTGGTGCTGGCCATTGGGATGGATGCAGTGGGATGGTGCAATACACTTCGGCAACATCATGTGTTGCTGCTTCTGATCCTGGGGGGAGACAGGAAGTTAAGAGGTAAACAATGGAAAAGGTTCCCCATGTAGCAGGGAAATTAGTGGCATTAATGTGCACGTTAATGGATGGATTAGGAAGTCGTGTAGATGGGAAGGAGAAGTTCTGGACAATTCTGAATTTTCCAGGATGGCCTGGTTTCAGGATTATGGAGATGGGGAAGGATTGGAAAGGGCCAAGTAGAGATGAGAGTAAAGAGTCCGAGAAGGGTCCAATGTATCTACCTTTGATGAGTTTGTGATCTATCATATTTTTAAACTCGTCTGTGAACATTAACATGGAATCTTTATTGGGGGGGAATTGGGTATGTGATATGGTAGGGAAATCTATAAGAAAACCATTATGGAGACCAGTAGGAATGTCGACGAAATGAAGAAAAAGATTGGCCATTTGGAGGGCACGATCCCAGGCTTCAGCCTTGTATGGTGTCGGGGGGGAGAGGGTTCTCTGCACGAGAACAACACTGGGCTCCATGGGATCTGGAACCGCAGCCAGAGCAGATGTGGAGTGCATGGTGGGTCTCGGTGCATCCAGTGACTCTCTGCCACTTCAAGCAGAGTTGTTTGCCTGCTTTTGAGTGGAGGCTAATGCCAATGCATTTGGCGAATGTATCATTTTTGTTATCCCAGGTGCGTGTGGCCAAGCATTTTGAGACATTGTGTTTGTGCCTTCCCAGGCAGATGGCACAGATGGAAAGGATAAGGGTGACAATGTCATTAAGCTGTTGTTGTTGCTGTTGCATCTGGGGACAAAAGGAGTGCATTTTCTTCGAAGTGTAGGAAGTTTGAGATGCTCTGCAGGGGGGGGATATAGGTCGTTTTTGACCACTGGGGGTACAAGAGTACAATGGCCCTGCAGTTGGTTCATTCCCCTTGGCGAATCTGTCTAAGGCCAATTCTGTGATGGGGTGTAAGCACATGATAGCTGTGATACATGGGGAGTTGAGCATATGGAAGGTTCCAGTAGACGCATGAGCAATGCACATGTGGAAT
>JBBPTD010000751.1:0-17622 GCA_038093895.1 Boletus aff. mottiae
AGTTACTGTAGAAGAACGATAGACACGGACGCTGTAGACCAAGGTGGGCAAAATTGCTGGCTTTACCCTGTACAACGTGTCAATGATAATCACAAAGTAAAATAGAGATCATGCATTGGCATTGACGTCTCCCCGCAAGTAAGCTGCCGTGGAAAGCAGCTTGTTTGCCTGCTTCTTAATCTCTGTCTGTTGCTCGTTTTCTTTCACAGCATTCGGGGGTGGCTGAATGTTGTAGTTGACACGCAAATTCTTTGCGACTTCCTTCTTGAGATCACTACGAAACGTTTGAGTGTCATTGAAGAGCTAGAATGACATTAGTAAATAGAATAACTAGCAAAGCTCACATACCAATCTGCACATGCCTTCCTGATGCTCAGGATATATGTCTGGATCGCACATAAGTTATATTGGAGCTTCAAAAGGCGGTAAACTCACCAGGTTCCAGTTCCCACTTCTGGAGGCTGTAGTGAGCCATGACCTCATGAAGAATCTCGAGGCATTGACCACCAACAGCCACCTCGAGCTTCGGGAATGCATCTTCGGCAGCAAGATGAAGATGCATGCGAGCCTTGGCAAGGTCGAGAAGGGATCTCCACTGCCTGGGATAATATGATAATTTCGTGTCGTCGGCTGCAGCTTTTGTCTTCTTCGAGGCCACTTGCTGCTTGCTCTGTCCTTCACATTCATCTCGCCCCCGGTTGTCCTCATGCTCGGAACGGTGCACCTGCTCCACTTTGCGCTCTTGTCTATCCTTGTGATTGCGGCGTTTCTTTGATGCTCGATGAACACCTTCGTCGCCAACATTGTCCAGGTAGGTTGAGGAGGGCGAACGATGGCGACAGTTGGTCGTGTAGTGGTGCTGAAGTACATCATAGGCAACTCCTGCCTGCAAGCAATATATATATATATAGATGAACAGACTGATGGATTGTCGACAGGAAACCTTACCTGTTCGTCACCTACACGATGTGAAACCTCCTTGTTGTCATTCACCGAGCCTGCTGAGTTTTCGCGAGAAATTGGGGGTGATGGGAGGGTTTGCGCCTGCGGTTGATCGGTCGTGGGACGGTGTGAATGTGAGGTGCGAGTAGTGGCCTGGGACGACTGATTGGATGGAGCGGCAGGACCTCCTTGGGTGCCGAGGGACTGAGAGGCTGCTTGTCGTACAGTGTGTGACGAAGAATGATTCTGGATGTTGGAACCATGGAGCGGCTGGATCGCACTGTGTTGGAATTTGAAAGATTGCCGAATGATATGAGATTGGTGACTACTCGCTTGATCAATTTCACGGCGCGCAGGGGACTGCTCATGCTCTGAGTTGGCTGGAGTAGCATCGTCGCTACCCAATCTAGATCCGTCTTCATTGTTGTCAGGATTGAATTGATTATCTGTCCATCCTGCTGTAGATGGCTTATTAAAGATATGTACTTGTGGCAGTAATAAACATACCGTCCATTGCATCGTTGTCAGCCTGAGGATCGTCGAACGCAGAAAATGCACCATCTACAGGACCATCGTACAAGTCGTCGTCTGAAATATGTTGAGTCAGATTATAGCCAGAAGCATGAACATACATAACGTACCGTTCACGGGATGGTCATACAAGTCCTGGTCCGAATTCCCGTTATTGCTCGGGTACCTTTTATCCTCAAGCTGCTCTTCAGGCACCTCGCTCAACTCTGAAAGTGGACTATGTGGTTCATCGATGGTGGGATGAACTTGGCGACGAGAATGCTTGTTTGAGACAGTGGGTGTGGATGCAACTGTGCATGCAACATGTTGGCGGCGGTAAGCAGCAGTGGGTGTTGCTGTGGGGAGCGACTTCTCAAGACGTTTCTGAAAAGTTTCAATTACCTGCGAGCCAACGTATCCGGGACGAGGAGGTGAGTTGAGTTTAAAACCGAAGCGACTATTTGGAGGACCTGTGACGAGGGTGCGAATGGGAAGGCCGGTGGCTGAACCATCTGAATCATGCCGCGGTAGAGGGTCTTCCTGTTGTACGGTGTTGAGCTCGCAATAAAATATGGAAAAGAAGGGACAGACCGGAAATAGACTGCCAGCATTCTTTGCGCCCTGTTTCTTGGTTCTCTTCTTGGCCTGGGCTGGGGCCATCGGATTCACCGGTACGTCTTTGGAAACAGTTGTCACGGGGCGAGGAGTCTTCAACGGTGCCTCAAGCGTTTGACCAATCATCCTAAGCTGGTCTGCCCTCCCACCGACACCAGCGTTTGATCGCATTGTCCGTCGACGAGCTTCCTGGGTATCAGTGGTGTTCTGAGCTACTGCCTCTGAGGCCACCTCTGGAACCACATTTGATGAGGTGGCTGCGGACCGTGTGGTCTTACTCGGGGGTCGTCTTCTGCCCATGGTAGAGCCTGAAAGCCAAGAGAAAGAAAAACACCGTCAGCCCCAAATTTGAATGCTCGGGCACGTGTGCACTGTGCATGGCTGAGTGTTGTAATAACGCCAAGTGAACATTGCAATATTACATAACCACTTCTAGCGATGACTTGAAATGCAGCATAGTACTAGTGATTTGAGATTTGAGGTCGACAGATACAGGGCAACATGGATTAAAAGATGGTACCAACCCGGGCGACACCAGTGAAAGCGGCGACGAGGTGGGTGTTCGCTCTCAATGGTAAGTAACACAGCGAGGCGAGGCTTGAGATCAGCCAATACTGTGACAATGTGGGCCAGACGATGGTGGCTGAGGACTGTACCGGAGCGATATCGGCGAAAATGATGGTGAGGTGCGCGTATGTGAGATCGCAATATTGTACCGAAGGGTGATGTGGCACCGCTGAACAGTGGTTGGGGAACATACGAGAGATGGGGGAGAGAACCTGGGCTGTGCGCAAGCCCAGCAACCAACATACCACAGGAACTGAGTCTGTCCTTATCCAGGAAACGGGAACATGAAGATCGTATCGTCTTTGTCGCCTTGGGTACTAGTGAGTGGGATGAACGTGGGCGGTGAGCATGTTTTGCGATGATTGAGTGATGGCCGCATCAGTGTGCCGCGGTATGTCATGAGGTCGCAAAGCAGCTCGGATGATAACTTCGTCGTGGCTGATGGGGAATCCCAGAGGACGCCTTGCCGCAGTGTCGTCAAAGTTTACACGGCGTGACAACCCGATACCGTGTGACAGACTCACTGCCAGTGAGCCTCTGAGTCATGTCTTCAGGTCCATCATCGTGAATCCTTTTTTTTTTGGTCTCATTTTACTCACCCCGCTACTCTCCGTCCATGTACAGGTGTCCAAGATGTCTCAAGGCTTTCACAACCGAAGGAGGGGTCACTTACCACCGGGCTCAGCCGCGCGCTGCGTGTAATGCAGATACCTGGTCAACAAAGGTTGTAATCCCTGATGAACCAGCCGACGGAGAACTTGATGAAGAATTGGACCCACCGTCCCCGCCACATCCTTCCGCAGACTCAGACCACGCCAACAGGGCAATAGAATTTGCTGATGAAGACTTTCTGCCGCAACCACAGATCGACGACGTTCGGAGTTCCGTATCTCCTGCTCCACACGACAGAAAAGATTCCATAGGAAGAATTGTTGTCCGATTCCCTGGTGCTGCTGCGATTGTCGACATCGGTGAGACTTTCCTCACCCGATTTGAGCTCGACCCATACTCTCATTACCGGCTCAACAATCTTTACTACCCCTTCGCCTCGTTCAAAGACTGGCAAGTGGCGAACTTCTTGCTGAAGTCAAGACTCAGCATGCAGCTCATTGATGAGTTCCTGTCGTTACAGATGGTAGGTTGATCGTTATCGCCCAGATTTGTGCTCATGCATCTTCTCAGGTGCGGTCAGATATGCCGCTCTCTTTTCTCACTGCAAAAGATCTACGTGCACGAGCAGAACTTCTACCGTCGGGCCCGCGCTGGCAATTTCAAGTTATACCCACTACACATCCTACGAAGAAACCTGTTCACTTGTACTACCGTGATGCTCTCGAATGTATCGAATCCTTGTTCAACCACCCATTTCTTGCCGACAAAATGGAATTTTCTCCTTTTCGACTGTTTACAACTGCCGAGCACCTTGTGAGGGTCTATACCGAATGGATGAGTAGTGACAGCGCTTGGGAAATGCAGGTAAAAAGAATGGATATTTTCCTCCACCATCGGCTCATTGTCTTTCGCAGTCACAGATACCCGAAGGTGGTTCGCTTTGTGGCGTTATTCTTTCGTCAGACAAGACTCATATCACGAACATCAGTGGGGGTAAGGCTGCGCATCCACTCTTGATCAGCCTTGCAAATATCAAGATGTCCGTCAGGAACAAGGCATCTTCGCATGCCTTCCTTCTTCTCGCATTGATGCCAATCGCAGAATTCATCCATCCCAAGACAAGGATGTGCAGTGTCCTTGATGCACGACTTTTCCACCACTGCCTCAGCATCGTCATCCAACCACTCAAGAAAGCCGCTGAAGTTGGCCGAATGATGTTGGATCCACTTGGCAATTTGCGCTACTGCTTTACCCCCTTGGTTTCATATATTGCGGACACCCCAGAAGCGGGTGTGGTGGCCTGTGTATGTTCCCTCACATCTCATCTCACGATGGCCACATACAAGAACTTTGGTGATGTGCACCGCCATGGACCCCGCACTGCAACCGTTACCCTTGTGCAGCTGCAATCCATTCAGTGCAATCCCCTCATGGTTGAAGAATACTTTGCTGCTTGTGAGATATTTCGACTTAGCGGTGTGTCGCACCCGTTTTGGAACGATTGGCCCCTTGCACAGCCTTGTCAATTCTTGACCTCCGAAGGCCTACATCACTGGCACGGAGAATTTTGGGATCATGATGTCAAGTGGTGTATTGATTCACTTGGTGCTGCCAAGATCGACTTTTGGTTCTCGCTGCTCCCCACCATCACTGGCCTTCGCCAATTTCCTACCGGTATCACCAAGTTGAAGCAAGTTTGCGGTCGAACCAAGAGGGATGTTCAGTGATACATAGTTGTCGTTATCGCAGGCGCCACAGACCCGGATGTTGTTATTGCAATCTGCGCCCTCATGGAATTTCGATACAGGGCTCAAGCTCCAGCCATAAGCTCTACAGGATGTGACCTGATCCGAGCTTCATTGCAAGAATTTCATGATCACAAAGATGCTATTCTTGAAGGGGGTCTTCGCAGGGGTGCATCGAGTGGCGTGAACCTTGATCATTGGCATATACCGAAGTTGGAACTCCTGCAAAGTGTTGCGCCTAGTATCGTGAGGGTCGGGTCGTTATTACAGTGGTCTGCTGATATGATGGAGCATGCCCATATTGAGGTTGTCAAGGATCCCGCCTCGAGGACAAACAACCAAAATTACAGTAGTCAAATCTGCTGCCACCTTGATCGTGACAAGAAATGCCGTCTCTTCAACACCGTGATAGCCCTCACCCTGTCTAAACAATCTCGCCCCTCGGAAGATGAACTTGAAGGTGACAACAATTCAGACGATGATGATAGCCAAGGGTACAATGAAAATGGGAATGTCTTGGACGACATATGGATCCCACAACGCAAATTGGTTGATTATTTCATTGTCGCTGCTAAACCTCCCGCTCCATCTGCACCGAGTCTGTGCCGCACATTTAGCATCGGTCCTACAGCGTTCCGTGTCAACTACAACCCTTCATTATGCCGTGTCCCAATTGACGACGTTGCTCGGATGTTCAATTTACCTGATCTTCATGGGGCACTCAGCGACTACATGAATCGCAAGGGTAACTTCGTGAGGAACTTCCATCACTTTGGTCAAAGGAGGTGTGCATTGGACGTGCACCTGCCGTTCAGCACGCTCCACATTTGGTACAAAGTTCATCTACAACAGAAGGTCTACCACGATCCATCGACTACTGCACCCACCTTCACTATTCATGCACAGCCTCCCGATCGTTCATGGGCTCATGGGCAGTATGACTCTGCAATTATGAAAATTGATGAACAATGTGTATGGCCATCAAGCAGTTTACTGGGTATGATCCATGATTGATCACAAGTGCTGAGTACCAACCTGACTCGATCTTTCTTTCAGGGCATGCAGTGGTTAATGTCCGCCTCATTATGTGCCCAGCTTCCCCCCGGGGTGGGACTGGTCTGTTCTCTGACCGATTCTTGATATATGCCCAGCACTTTGATGTAGTCTCTCAGGGTAATAATCTGGTCGACCGTGCTACAGGCTTACATGTTCTTAGGCGAGCAACCTGTCATGCATCAGGCTCTTCCTCTGTGATGGGAGACATTTTTCCATTGGATCAGCTGAGATCTTATGCTCATGTCGTCCCTCGTTTTGGTTGTGAAGCAGACAACCGCCTCACGTTGAGCAATTGCATCGAGTATTCCGAGTCCTTTTTTCTCAACAAAGATTTTGACAAAGATTTTTTTTATGCTGTTAGCTAGCTTTTATAATAGTACTGTAGGATGACTCTTGTGATTCGGTATCACGATGCCAATCCTATTGTTATCATAACTCTGTTCCACCACATAGTTCGTCCAACAATGACGACTCTTGATTTGCAATGACATTGCGTTACTAATTCATGCCTTGAATTCCCTGCCTGCTGCACATACCCCCACTTCTCAATTTTTGCTCACTCTATCGCTCTGCTTGGTCTCTCTCACACGTTTTTTCATGGTCATCGCCATGTTTCCAACAAAGACGACAGTCCTATGTACATCTGACACCAAAAGGTCGCAAATCATCGACGTATCCCCTGGAAAAGACCTATCTTTGCTGCATACATCCAATGATGAGGCGCGAGGACGACTTGACTTACAAGCTCGGAGATATCATCAAAGCCTCTACAAACATTCGGCAATGTGAACAGGAGGGAGCTCCCACCCATGTTATTATGGAGTTTGAGCAACTGCTGCAAGTAAGTTGAACCATATTTCTTCCCTTGACGTTGTTGATGCGGCTTTGAGGGAAGTTTCACATTGCGACTTACTAGCATGGACAGCGATATAGCTGGTATCCCACAAGCGCTGCAGAAGAGTGGTCGTCTAGTGAAAGCCATCCATGCCCCGCCTGAAAGGAAAGGAAGGCCGTCTCCGTGGAAATCATTGCAAAGCTTGGAAAATGGATTGAACATCGCTTACCTCCAGGAGCTCGCACGGAATGGTCCTTCAACATATCCTGGGTAAGATCCGTCATTCGGGATACTGGCGAACGTATAGACTTGCAATACAACAAGCATGCGGATGCTTTCCTCCAGTATGAGTGGATTGTCAGGAGGCATCTCAAGGATGGAGAGTAAGTCATCGTTATCTCGCTTCGAGGATGCGAGTTATAGTGGGTTAACTTGCTGAACCGCGATTAGTTTCGTCCTTTTTAATCGACAACCCAGCTTGCATAAGATGAGTATGATGAGCCATCGGGTGAAGTTGATGCCATATTCTAGTACGTTTATATTCCTGGCTCCGGGTTTGGAGGCCTGACTGACGACTGGATACGCAGCATTCCGTTTAAATTTATCTGTTACGCCTTACAGTGCCGATTTTGACAGTGATGAAATGAACATGCGGTATGTCAATCTGACTTAATTCAATTGTTTCTTTACTTAGCGGGTACTCTAGCATACCCTAGTCTGAAGCAACCCGTGCCAAGTTGAGCCAGATTGCATGGGTTCCACGTCAGGTCAGTAATTTATTCTAGTATTACCTTCAAGTTTGGTACGAAGTTCCCGCAGACCATATCCCCGCAAGCGAACAACCCATTATGGGTATCATACAGGACACGTTGTGTGGTATCCACAAGTTTGCCCTGCGAAACATCCTTCTTTGGCTCCCTGATTGGGATGGCAATGTCCCCACTCCTGTGATCATCAAGCCGAAACCCTGTTGGACAGGGAAACAAATCCTGAGCATGGTCATTCCCCGTGGTATCAACATTCACCACACACCTGATCCCAAGTCGTGGAATCCTGTCTTCGACGACGGCATGATGGTGGACAATGGTGAAATTCTTTTCAGAATCATGGACAAGAAGACCGTCGGTGCAACACAGGGTGGTCTTATTCACGTTGTCTTCCGTGAGAAGGGTCCAGAGGCCACGTGATCAGTATTTACGGGGATTCAAATGGTCATCAACTTCTGGCTATTCCACAATGGTTTCAGTATCGGCATTGGTGACACAATCGCAGGCCCCAAGGTGATGAGTTACATCACCAAACGTATCAGGGAGAAGAAGCAGCAGATTGTGGAGATCATCGATGACACTTACCATGACCGGCTCAAGCCCATGCCAGGGATGACTATTTGGGAGTCATTCGAGAGCAAGGTTCGAGCAGCAGAAGATCGAGACGTTTGGGATGTCAGACAGGGAGTTCGAGCATAACTACCAAGTGGACATAACAGATAAAGAAGGAGGTTTTTTGCCAGGTGTTTTGCAGATCGGCATCGATGACAGCTTGCTGGAGTTGCAGGCCAAGCTGGATGAAGAATATGCGCGGCTCGTAGAAGACCGCCGTGGGTTGCGAGCATTCGTTTTCCCCCGCTCCGACGGCCTCACACCGCATTACCTCCCTGTCAATCTGCAGCGTATCATCCAAAACGCCACTCAAATCTTCCATATCGATCAGCAAAAACCCAGTGACCTTGAGCCTGCATACATTGTCAACGCCGTGCATCAGCTCATGGAGCGACTCCTGACTATCCCTGGGGATGACCCGCTGAGCAAAGAAGTACAAATCAATTCTTCGCTCACCTTCTGCATGCATGTACGTCCCACACTAGCGACCCGATGCATTCTGGAGCAGTACCACTTGAATCGGGAGGCGTTTGAATGGGTTCTAGGAGAAATTGAAGCAAAGCTCAACCAGCCGCTCGTGAACCCCAGCGAGATGTGTGGTACACTTGCTGCGCAGTCCATCAGTGAACCGGCTACCCAGATGACACTGAACACTGAACACTATGCTGGTGTTTCCAGCAAAAACATTACCCTCGGTGTGCCACGTCTTAAAGAGATTATTAACGTTGCCACCAACACCAAGACACCGTCACTCTCAGTCTACCTGGCGCCGGAACTCATGGAGAGTAGCACCCTGGCGAAGAATGTCGAACAAGAGTTGGTGTATACGTCACTCCAAACTGTCACTGCTGCTGTCGAAATTTGGTATGACCCTGATCCTATGTTGACTATCATCGAGGAAGATTCCGTATTCGTTGAGTCATTCTTCGCAATCCCGGATGATGAGATTGAGTTGAAGCTGCACCTTCAGTCCCCATGGCTTCTCCAGTTGGTGCTCGACCATGCACGGATGATTGACAGAAAATTGACGATGGCGTACGTCGCCAGTCGGATTGCGGGGAGCTTCAAGACAGATTTGTTCGTCATCTGGAGCAAAGACAACTCTGAGAAGCTCATCATCTGGTGTTGTGTCCTTGGTGGGGCGGACAAGGACAAGGACGGAATGGGGGCAGTTGAAGAAGATATATTCCTTCACCAGCTGGAGAACACGATGCTCAACTCCGTCAATCTTCGCAGAGTGCCTAGTATTCGCTGGGTCTTCTTGCAAGAGCATGACAAGGTGTTCCACAATGAAGAGGGTTCCATCAAGACAAAAAAGGAATGGATGCTGGAGACGGACGGCGTCAACCTCAAAACGGTCATGACCATTGACGGGGTCAACTTCACGCGAACATATTTGAACAGCTGCGTGGAAGTGTTCAACATGTTGGGCATCGAGGCCACCTGCACAGCTAACATGAGAGAGTTGCATGGTGTTATTGAATTCGACGGTTCGTATGTGAACTACAGACACCTCGTGCTGCTTTGTGACCTCATGACACACCATGGCACATTGATGGCTATCACTCGCCATGGTATTAACTGTGCTGAAATGGGAGCTCTCATGTGATGTTCGTTCGAGGAAACGGTGGAAATCTTGATGGAAGCTGCAGCCATTGGAGAGAAGGATGACTGCCATGGTATTGTGGAGAACATGATGTTTGGCAGTTGGCACCAATGGGAATTGGCACTTTCGATGTTGCACTGGACATTGACATGCTCAAGGACGCTATCGTCGATCACCCCTCCCGGTCCAAAACATGCTCGCAGCCCACGCGGACAGTGGTATAACACCGGGACAAGTGACGATGACGCATACGATACCAACTCCCCTGCATGGTCCAAGACCGCATTCTCACCGCTCACTGTCCAAGGTGGTGAAGATGCCGCAAGTTTCTCCTTCCTTGGGTACGGGCAAAGCCCACTTGGTGCAGGTGAAATATCGCCTGCTGGTCCAGGTTACAGTCCCAGCTCTCCGAATACATACTCCCCCACATCTCCATATGTTCCCCAATCGCCGTTTGGTGGTGCCACATCACCCTTTGGGACATCGCTGTACACATCGTCACTGTTCTATTACCGAGGCAGGGCACCGACATTGCCCGCGCTCAATCTAACCTCACCGGCGAGATACTCCCCCACGATGCGGCATGCTCGCTGTGGGGAACCAGACACTCAGATAACATTCAACATGCTTCTCACCTCACTCGCCAAGTCGACACCGACCAATCCATAATGTTATAGGTTACCCATCGAGAATTGTACCAATGCTCACTTATATATACTTGATTCCTAAGTACTGTGTATAAGGTCTCTGGCGTAAATAGAGACAAGCATGTAATACGTCACACTTGTGAAAATTGTAAGCCACCCACATTATCTTTTTCATCCTCAAACTATGGACACAGAAATCGAGTCCACCACCAGCTGCTTTCCCCCTTCCGATGGCTCTGTCCACTCAATCGCTACCATTACCGACGCATCCAATCCCTTGCCACTCTCTGCACAAAACATTGTTCCTGGGACGCCCAGTGTTGACACCCTGCCACCAGTCAAAGTTGAATTGTCGATCCCATCCTTCAACTCCCTTCCAATCCGCCCCAGTCATGCTCAACATTATAAAGTAATGGCTATTGCGGCCATGCCCTCCAGTCTACAATGTGGAGGTCGACGGCCCTTTCCTCCTTCCACTGCACCTCGAGTTGGGCCGGGTACGCCATTTCGAAATAGCTATCTTACATTGACTCCCAGCATTCTGTTGGCCAACAATCTTGAGGCCACAAAAAAACATACCATTGTGAGTAGTAGCAGAGGTACTGATTATGAACATTACTAACAGCGCTATTCTGAATCAACAGGACGATTTGGATCGTTTCGGTGACAATGAGGAAGGTCGTGAGGACTTTGAACAGCAAGAAGCCTTGCTATATCTTGAGGTTGTGAGGGCTCAGGGTGATGTTCGGAAGCTGGAGCAGAAGCTCGCTCAGGCTAGGTGGGACGAAGTCAATGTTACCTCAAGGCTCTACAAGCTTCAAGCTGTAGAAGCGGAGAAGAGATCTGACGCAGCCAAGAGAAGAATTGGCACTATTTGCAACTCAATTCATATGGCGGGAGGGAGCCTTTACAACATAGCACAGAAACGTCGCCGCATCTCAGACTCGGATGATAGCATCATCATTGTTACAACTTGCTCTTTTCTTCTTCTTTACGCTTCTCTCGCACTCGTCTTGTACTTATACTGAACTCGTTTGTTCGACTCTCGACCCGGACACTATTCCTTTCATCGCTGACTCACCACCGCTTACTTTCCCTATCTCTTATCTCAATTGCTTCGTCAGCGATTACTTCCCTCACATTCCGTCTCCTTCTATCACGTTCTATGACCTGCCTTAACTATGCCTGCCCTTAGTCTTGTAACTGGGTATATAAACCCGCTATACCTATCCTTGTACTTTAGCTTAGATCTCCTCGATCAATACCTTGAATCTACTCCTTCGTCTCAAGCTCCTTCTGGCACTTGACCAGTCGCTTTGAACCTCAGAACCTTTGAACCTTGAAACCCTTGTGTTCCTCTACGGAACGTCTTCCCTGGACTTCGTGCTACCATTAAGTGCACGCTGTATCTTTGAACCTTTGAACCTTAGTCTTTCGAGGCTACGCTCGTCCCTACCCGGGCCAAGCGTAACAAGTACCAGTTGCTTAGTGCATTTATCAAAAATATTGATATGACCGGATGAGGTCTGGAGTGTCATGCAGGTGTTGGTTAACAAGGTACCCATGGATATGAGCTTTATTGTGCATGATGGCATGTAAATGACCGGTGATAACCACACAAGTCTACCTTGGAAGCAAATAATCACTGTACCTTTTCCTTTTATGATCGTATGACTGTTTGCTGTTTGGGAGTAGGTTGGTGTTGAGAACGGTGTGTACTCAACCAGATCGCTTAGATCGTTGGTGTAATGTGATGATGCTCCTGAATCAAGGAGTCACATGTCGTTGGATAGGGCGTTGTCATGTTCTCTTTCCTTTCCTTTACTCTTAGTTATTTTCTGCTTTTTACAGCGGTCACACATGGAGAAGGGAGGAGCAGTAGTTGCATTGTCTACATCTACTACAGGCACGTACAAATTATATACTATCTGAGGCGATAAAAACCATGTGTCAGTGCCTGTTAGAGACGGACAAAGGAAGAGAGGGACTTGCCACAGGGAGCTTTCCTCAAAGAATCGCTCAATGTAATTGTCCACCTCCATTTCCCTGCCAAGGCTGACTGAGTCATCACAGTCGAAAGTGACCATGTCTTCATCATCTGAATCGGGGAGAATCTCGACGATATGGGAGGTCTCTATGCGCTCTATGAGAGAGGGCATGGAGAGGCCAGCGTGGTTGGGAGGGATGGTTCTAGTGCCGAAGGCACCATCCTCATTGAAGGCGGAGTGTTGCCACATATGGACATGGTGGTGGTGTTTGATGATGGGCTCGAGGGTGCAGACAACCTGAGTGGTGGGGATCTCCCCAATGCGGCGAGCAAGGGAGATGGCCTCTTGGACCTGAGGGAAGGTGGGGGGCCCATAGTGGGCGGTGCCAGGAGTGTGTGTGAGAGTGCGGGGGTCCTGAGCGGGCTCAGTGAAGTCGGTGGAGGCCGGGCTGAGTACCGCGGGCTCCTGGAGCATGTTCGCAAAGTGAATGAGGCGGAGGATGACTCGGCAGTGGTGGCTGCACAATCCTTGTGCTTTTTCTCCCCTTCTTCAGAGTGCTTGCCCTGATGACACTTCTTCCCCTTATCCTTCTTCTCCTCATCCTTTTTATCGGACGAGGTCTCCTGCTGCTTTTTGAAGGAGGGGTCGCCTTGCTGGCACTTCACATTAGAAACCTTGTTGGCCTGGGCGTGAGGTGGAGGCTGGCGAGTGAGGTAGTGCTGCCAAGCAGCAGTGAGGACTATTTCCAACTCCACCATGGTCAAGACCTTGGTCTTGGTGGGGTCGGCGTCGATGGCAGCGTTGAGCTGCTGATGGAGGGTCTCCGCATACTTGGGGAGCTTGGCAACGGTGATAAGTGCCTTGAGGTTGTCAGGCACTTTGTGCTGGAGCTGTTCCAGCTGGGCGAAGCTGGCATTCAGCTTGGAGAAAGCTGGGCCAGGGTGGTTGTTGTCGGGGAAGGTAATCCCAAGCATTATCTTCCACTTGGTGTAGGCGGAAGTGAGGGAGGCAGCTTCGTACTTGGCCTTTATGGCATCCCAGAGGTCTTTTGACATGGAATGGGAGGCGAAGTTACCAGCAATGGAGGGGTCGAGGTGAAGATGAATGGAGCCAAGGGCCCGATCGTCGTTCTCGTCCCACTTATCCTGGGCTTCTTCCTCAGCAGGAGTGAGGGCAGCTCTGGCTACAGCAGCGGTAGGGTGCGTCTTGGTCATGGCTTTGTTCCAGACCCCAATGGCACGAAGGTATGCTTCCATATCCTGGGCCCAATGTTTGTAGTTGGTGCCGCTGAGTTTTGGAAGAGAGTTGAGGGTGGACAACATGATAGTAGGTTCTGAAAGAATAATGTGTCAGCATAAACCAGTGAAGGGAGCGAGAAGAACGTTCACATTGCTGAACAGTCAGAGCTCTCAGAATGTAGGGTCATAGTGACCCCCTACATTCAGAGTCTGATGGCTGCTGTTCTTGAGTGTTGCCACATCAAAGAGTGTTTGGCATTTCCGCACAGAACGGCCTATGTCCAAGGGTTTCACCCATGAGCAGATGACAAGCGGTAAACTGCATCGTCAGAGCTGTGGGGCTCATAACCTGTTGCAATAGCTAGTAGCCGGTGTTGCCGCACAGGCTACTAAGGAATCTACTCTAGGGATACTTACCTTGGAAGGGGTTGGGTTCTCAGAGATGATAGCGGTTGCTGGTCAAGAGAGATATCTATTATTCAGACTCAGTCGAGTCTTATATACGCTTTGTAATGCTTACTTAATATAAGGTCACGTGACTGTAAGTACGCGTCCTTTCAACACCTAGTGGGAGGTACTCACTAGGTCTGAGGATAGAGATTGCTAGCTTGAGGAGCGGAGGAATTATAGAAGCAAAGAGGGGATGCTTGTATAAGAGAGAGTTTTTGAACTGAATGAGGAGAGTGATACAGAGTGAGCTCTCCTCTATATAGTGTTCAGGTATTGTTTGTACCTGTATGCCTCTACTCTAGGGTAGGTAAAGATAAGAGATAGGAATGAGTCATATCGTATCACGAATGATAAGAGTCCTATCTATAGCCAATAGCAATAATGGCAGTTATCTATGATGTCATATGATGAATAATATGTGATAGTGAACTCAGACCTATTGTCCGAAGGTCTGGACCACTGATGTAATCAGGTCTAGAATCTGGGTTATAGAATAGAAGAGCAGAAAGCAAATACCCAGATTTCAACACAAGTATGACTAATCAAGGCTGACATCAAATCCGCACCTGCCATTGACCACTTCCTGTGTAATCATACCATTGCTAAAACATGTCATCATAAGATACTAATATAGGACATAAGAAAAACTTGCCTTCCGAGCTGCACCCATCGCTTATGCAATGTGCTCATCTTCTCGCGGTGGATGGCATTGGCATCGCATTTACTCATTAAACCAAGGAATTTCCTGTAGACTGGCAAATAGGTACCAACTCAGAAATTAACTTCACCATGGCCTGAAGCAATCTCATCTAGAGCAACTTTGAGCTGCAAGTTGATGAGTGTATGAATTAGGTAGCAATGAGAAACAAACCACAGTGGCGGCAAGAGCCACCGTGACTCTCGGGACCTCCCCAGCAAACACTTCAGGAAACAGTTTACCAACAGCAGAAGGGCTGGTGTAGAAGAAGTCAATAACAAGACCCTCAATGGCGGGGTGTGCAAGATTGTTGGCATGTCCCTGAAACCAGTGTCAGCTGACATGAACTTAGATTGATTCACCTTACCTTGGTGTCAGGTTCGCCCCTCAAGAATAAACCACTGTTGCCAAGAAGGTTCTTCACAATCTCGACATTTCATTCATGACGATTTTCAGGATTCCATATGTATTGTTGGGTGACAAAGGTATGGGCCCTTTTCCTCAATGCAGAACGCCAGTTACCAAGGTCCTCCCATAACTATAGAGGAGGTGGATGGGTACAATGCAGGAGATAACGGTGGGGGGTACATACGAGTCTGGTGATTGTTGAAATCTGGGTATTTGCTTTCTGCTCTTCTATTCCATAACCCAGATTCTAGACCTGATTACATCAGTGGTCCAGACCTTCGGACAATAAGTCCGAGTTCACTATCACATATTACTCATCATATGACATCATAGATAACCACCATTATTGCTATTGGCTATAAATAGGACTCTTATTATTCGTGATACGATATGACTCATTCCTATCTCTTATTTTTACCTACCCTAGAGTAGAGGCATACAGGCACAAACAATACCTGAACACTATATAGAGGAGAGCTCACTCTGTATCGTTCTCCTCAGTTCTTATACTCTCTCTTATACAAGCATCTTCTCTTTGCTTCTATAAACTCCTCCGCTCCTCAAGCTAGCAACTTCTATCCTCAGACCTAGTGAGTACCTCCCACTAGGCACATACCTTCCTCTTGTCACTTGCATTATGCTTGTGGCACCTACTGTCCTCACAGTAGAGACAAACGGAGTACCACACACTTCATTACTGTTGAGTTAAAACATGTAGGACGCTAATGCAGATGCTGATGCTGACAAGTGTGAACAGAAGGAAGCACAACTCATGCTAGCGGTTGCACAAGCTCAGCACAAAGTTTGTGATCTTGAACATCAGCTCGTCGGTGCTTGGGTTGAGGAGGTGGACTTGCTGGAAGATCTGTACTGTTTCAGAATGCTGGATGCACAACGTAAGGTTGCGGACACCAATTTTGATATTGGATTGATCTGTCAAGACATATCCAAGAACAGTGTTCAATTCCCCAGTGGATACAAGCATTGCTGAACCTCTAGTTCTCTTCACAAGAGCCTCACCATTGGTATGTACCATTCCATTGTCAATTCCATTTGCCAGGATTTATCTGTTTTCTGGTAGCACCTTCTGGCTCCTGAGTTTTTGCCATATTTGGAATGCGTCTTGTTGTAGATATAAAACACTGTATCATCTGTCATGGAATCTAATATCCTTCTGAATGTAATGTGTCTGCTGTACATGACACATGAGTTCTGAGACAGCACAGTATCATTTAACTGGTTCCTAGGCCGTGAATTCAACATCTTTAAATACACCAGTGAGAATGACTCAGACTCCAAGTCAGATTCTTCTTTTCTTACTCTGACCAGTGCTCTGTGGACTCTGTGTGTCATGTACCTGAATGTGCAGCTGTGCAGCTGTCAGCATGTCATGCTGTCATGCTGTCACACTGCTGTAAGTCTCTGTAGCCAATGTGGCAACTGTCCTGAAAAAGGTGGTTTACTGATGTGGATTAGCAAAATCACCCTTCCTTCCCCTCACTGATCTCAGCCCAGGTGAGTCAAAGTATTCACTGTCCATTTGGTCTTGTCATTGGTCTCGAATTCCATTGCTCGTCTCAGTAAGTGGTCTACTGATGATGTCTGCTGCAAGCCTCCATGAGTTGTGACAAACACCTATGATGCATCTGACTACCTTGTGATTCCACTTGGCTGTCAGTTGCCTCACCCCAAGATCATGTTGAAAGTGAGTGATCTAATATCTGCCAGCACATCATGATGTTGACAGCAAGGTTGTGTGAGCTCATGGGATGGATACTAGGTAGTAGTAAAATATGTAATGTACAGGTGGGTAAATTCAAACTATGTGGAGTCGAATGCAATGATGTCATCTGCAAGATTCCTTGAGAGGGCAATCATCGATGCTAGTAAAAGGAATGATAAAAACTTTGCAGTGGGTTTGAAAACAGGATCTCATGTTATACCTATTTTGCAAAGCATCCCATGATGAGGATGAGTGTATCTCGTGCTGAAAGCTAGGCACAAGCAGTAAAAGTCAACTTCACTATGCTATTCAACAGGCATATTTGGACTTTTGTGAAAGGGAGGATAGTGATATAATGGACTATAAGTCAATTATCACAAATGGTGCCATGTTCCTTCTCATTGTGGCCATTCCTGCCTTTAGAACCAAATTATATAGTATGATAACAAAAAATTGGTTTCAGTGATGGGATAGTTTGACACGTGTTGGGTGTTCTTGAGTGCTAAGCAGGGTACACGATCGGGGCCTGTAGATCTGCGGCCCCTTACATGGCGAAAAAAACAAGGTCACGTGAGTCCATAGATTTGCCTATCGCCTGGCCACG
>JBBPTD010000752.1:0-17569 GCA_038093895.1 Boletus aff. mottiae
GTCTCCTATAGTTCTCTTTAGACTTCCTCTGGACTTGTACGTCTTCCTTCGCCTTCTCTTGTCCTCGTATTCTCTTCTCTCGGACCTTGTACCCATATCTCGGGTCTCTTCGTCTTCCTTGCCTCATGTCTTCTTCTCTTCTTCCTGATCCCCGTATCCTCGTCTTCTCTCGGACCCTGTACCATTATCTTGGTTCCTTAGATCTCCTCGGACTTCCTCGTATCTCCCTGTCTCTGTCCTTGTTTCCTTTCCTGTCTTGGTCCGTGCACAGCCACGCACAGTATATAAGCATTCGTCTCTGTACCTTGTACCCCATCTTGGTCTACCTTGCGGTAGACACCATTGTACCCCTTTACCTTGTACCAATACCATGAACGTCTACCTAGAAGGCCAGCATCCTTGAACTCCCTATCCGTGATTACGCATCCCTTCGTCCTTGAGGAATCATGCCCTCCACCTTTGCTCCTTGAATGCGTAGTCCATCCGCTGGCTAAGGTTCCACTTCTGGCTTCCACCGGCCGTCGCCACTATAGTGGACCCAGTCGTAACATACAGCGGATTCCCTCGACCGAATTATTGATGGTGTCAGAGATGTGGTTGAGCTTCACTCACTGTGTTCTCTGCATTGTGAGCCCGCACGCTCTCCTCTCGACCCATCTTGATGGTCCCAACAGCACCTACGACAATTGTGACAAGGTCACACAGACTGCGACTTGCCGTGAATCATTGCTGTGTTGGCGATCCGTTTCGGTTTTGAGTCTTGTGAGTGAGGGAAGCTACTGCTTTGATTCTAATGACTCACCAAGGTGACTCCACACAACAGATATGGCAGTGGTGCTGGATCACGCGTCAGCCAATGTCAGGCCCTAAGATTCTATGAACTCACTTTGACAACATGCAGAGACTGCAACTTGACTTTGCAAGGTCACCAGTGGGAATGTAGGCCAGAGGTTCATTGAAGATACCGAGCTTGAAGCCAGTAGGGCACCAGCCGACAAACTGAACGGCCCCCTCTGTCTTTATGGTGGCTACAGCTGATGTCCCCACGGTACAAGAGGGCACACGCCACTATCGGAAGGGTCAGCAGAGGTCAACTATGAATGCTATCATCCCAGTAAATGACACTACCATCTGATGTCTGTTTTCAAAGCAAGAGAATGTCATCTCATTCACCAAGTTCTGCTCGTGAGTAGCTTTCTCAGCGGAAAGCAATGGCGCGTAAGTAGCAAGCAGGAAATGAATACACAGGAAACTAGAGAGTTTTGGTTTGTTAGGACAAAGAAAGAAATGTTGGCAATCTTGTCACTCATGGAACCAAGTTGGTCTGGAACTCTGTTAGGTCAACGTTCAAGGAGCCATTGGACTGCAGAGAATCAGTAATTGAAGAAATGACCTGTGCAATCAGATGGTTTAGGTTGGTGAAGCTGGGTTGTGAGACACCCAGGTTCCTTTTGCGGATAGAGTAGATGGGCTTGTTATCAACCTGGCTCAGAAATACATTAGAACGTCAATCAACGCATATTCTGGTTTGAGGTTTACCACAAAGAGCAATCTGAATGCTCAAGGATCGTATGTGTCGTGAGAATGGAGTTGTACGGTTCAATGACAGAGCTAGAGAGCTGTGGGGCAGGATATATGCAAACTCCAGCTTGGACTTTTTTCCGTAGTCAGCTGAGAGCCTTTCCAGTCTACTGAGCACAGGCGAGCTCATAACCTGTTGTAGTCACTGTATATTGATAGGGTAATACTTGTTGAAAATCGTTAGTATACTACCACATGAAGGTTGAAACTTTACCAAATGACCGCCAGTGGGTGTTCGGATAGTGTTGCAGGCAAAGGCACAGAGGACTAGTGGGCCAGTTCTTAAAAAACATCTGATACAGAAAAGACAGTATAATCATTGCACACAAATACTATGGTATGCCATACATTGAACATGAGGAAAGCAACAGGATGTGAGATCTATACTTCTGGGGAACATGATGGCAAAGCTGAATAAAATACCATGTCAAACTATGAGTGCAATGCGAATGAACGTTGAAAAAAGAATCCTTACTTCCACGGTGATGTTCACCTGGACTGGACAAATGGGGACACTTTACGTTTGGCTTGCATATGACCAACATCATCTGGGAAGAACCGGAGTATCTGGTTGCTAAGTCTCGTGCATGGCCCAGGTCATACTCAGAAAAATCATGTTGTTTTTTTGCACATTCGGCCTGATGCTTGTACAAATTGACAAGGGCGATGCTCTCCTCACAGCGGGTTTCAGCGAGTTCCTGTTTGAGGCGACAGAGACTATGGTGAGCCCTTGCGACCTCAAGCACCAACTGAGCATCTGTTTCATCAAACTCTGAGTCTGTCGGATTGATATCTGTCAGTATTTTCTAAGGCTTGATGAGCATTGTATTCGGTGTGAGTAGATGACAGATTACAAAGCTTACCATGGAGATATCCTTTGGGAAAGCATGAGGCAGCAAGGACAACCCGTGGGCAACTGCAGGCATTGCAATCGGTAAAAGCCCATTTGATCTACAGATGGCGCCAACCGCACTTGGAGTGCCGACATGAGGATTGGTAGGTGCAACCTGATGAAGTGGCTCTGTCTGTGGTATTTTTGGATGCAACTCTCTGATAGGATCTTGGGGAGGAGGGAAGCTTGAAGAAAAGTCTGCATGGGGCGTTTCTGGAACAATACTTGACATGGTGCGATCACGGCGAAGCGGCTGCATAGCACAACAGTCAGAAGACTGTTCGGTTTGTATGTCTGTCAAGGATGAGTCCAAGGGCAGGTATGGCTGACAGTTGGCCATCTGGGTTGTCTTTGGAGGATCAAATGTCAGGGATTGGTAAGTGGAAGAAAGAAACTGTTTTTTTTTCAAGCTCAGGCCGCATATCACGCTGTACTAACCACATAACTGCACAATGGCTGATTGGAAGAACCTGAGTAAACGTATCACAGTGTAATCTGCCACACTACTCTCTTCGGTGTTCCCATACTAGCTATGCCCAATTGCCCTAGATGTCTCAAACACTTTTTGAACGAGCATGGCGTCCAATTCCATCTTGCGCAGCCCCATGCCACTTGTCATGACAGCAACTACCAATATGGCCTCAAAGTTCCTCGTTTGCCCAGACCCCCGGCCGAATACTTCGATTCCGTAGATATATCACCCCCACTGTTCCCACTGCCCTTCGACCCACTGGGTCTAGATCCCCCATTTGAGGCCCCACTTGAACTGCCCACCTTGGCAGCTGATGAGCATGGTGTTGAAGTTGAAGACACTCGTCCATTTCCAGAAGCCCGGGATCCTCACTCATGGGTGAGAGATTCCTTCAAGGGTGCGGCAACTACATATGGAAGAGGCGATACCTTCCTTGCGTCATTCCATTGGGACCAGTATTTGGAACTGCAGAAGACCAATCCCTATTACCCATTTGCATCTCCGAAGGATTGGATGGAGGCCAACTTTCTTTCGAAATCAAGACTCAGCATGGCTCTCATCGACGAATATTTGTCGATGGATGTGGTACATACACTTGATCTTTAATTGATATACGTTATTTAGTACAATCCCATAGATGAAGGACTTTTCCCTCTCGTTCCACACTGCACAGGACTTGCATTCTCATATCGAAATGTTACCATCAGGGCCGAAATGGAAATATCAAGTTGTTTCCTCTGGCCACCAAACCAAGGACCCTATGCATTTATATTATCACAATCCCTTAGAATGTGTCAAGTTACTGTTCAACAACCCCTTCTTCACAGACAAGATGGAGTATGCACCATATAAGTTGTTCACCTCTGCTGAGTGTGATGTCAGAGTGTATGCTGAATGGATGAGCAGTGACAGTGCGTGGTTACTGCAGGTGAGTGTTTGAGTACATCCTTTTGCAAAGCTGACCGATCACCATAGGAAAAAATTCCAGTTGGCACTACGTTATGCAGCATCATCCTGTCATCGGATAAAACACACATCACGAATATATGTGGAGGAAAAGTTGCACATCCATTACTCATAAGCCTTGCGAACATCAAGATGCACGCGAGGAACAAGGCTGCTGCCCATGGATTTCTTCTACTCGCGTTGCTTCCAATCCCTGAGTTTATCCATGAAACTGCCAGAATGCAATCAGTACTCGAGGCCCGTCTCTTCCACCATTGCTTAGATATTGTCCTGGAGCCACTCAAGCAGGCAATGAAGAGAGGTGTCACTATGCCAGATCCTCTCAGAGAGCTTTGCTATTGCTTTACCCCACTAATTTCTTATATCGCCGACACCCCCGAAGCCTGTGTAATTTCCTGTGTACAAGGCAAGACTTCTCTGGTTACAATGGCATCCTACAAAAACTTTGGGGACTCGTTCCGACATCTGCCGCGTACCGCTGCTATCACCAAACACCAGCTTCAGTCCATTGAGGACCTCACTTCACTCATTGAGGAGTACTTTGCTGCATGTGAAGAGTTTTGTCTCAGCGGCATATCACTCCCTTTCTGGTACGATTGGCTGTTTGCATTGCCTTCTCATTTCCTTACTCTGGAGGCGCTGCACCACTGGCACCGTGAGTGTTGGGATCATGATGTCCACTGGTGCCGGTTCACCCTCGGTGACACGGAAATTGACTTTCGTTTCTTGGTTCTTCTCAAAATTACTGGTCTTTGCCACTTCAGAAATGGGATCACAAAACTCAAGCAGGTTTGTGGGAGGACACAATGAGATGTGCAGCGATATCTCGTCTGTGTCATCGCTGGTGGGGCTCCCCCGCATGTTGTCACCACAATCCATGCGCTCATGGAGTTCAGATATCTTTCTCAAGCACCAGCCATTACTTCATGGACACAAAATATGATTTTGGGTGCATTAGACGAGTTTCACAGTCACAAACAGGCCATCCTTGATGCCGGCCTTCGTAGGGGCGAAAAAAACAGTCCTGAACCACTTTCAGATCCCAAAGTTGGAGCTCATACAAAGTGTCATCCCGAGTATTGCACAGGCTGCTTGCTTGCTTCAGTGGTCGGCAGACACCACTGAACATGTGCATATCAAAGTAGTCAAGGAACCTGCTTCGATGACCAACCATCATGACTATGATGCACAGATTTGCCATGCCCTTGATTGCGATGAGAGATGTCGACTATTCAATGCTGCAATCTGCCTTCAAATGACAATTGGCAATCATGATAATACCATCAATGATGATGACGAAGGAAGCGACGACAAAGATGAAGACGCTGGTGAAATTCTTCCAGCAGATGTGCTGCGCGACATTTGGACCACAAAACGACAGTCAACTAACTTCTTCAAAGTCGCTCATAAGGCATCATCTGACGTCTTTCCTCCTCGTACCATCATTGCAGGGTCTATAGCTATCCATCTTAATGTCGAACCTATACATCATCGCCGATCCATCGAAGAGGTTGCAGAGCAATTTGGACTTCCAGATCTCCATGCAGCATTGGCTGACTATGTGAATCGCAAGAGGCAGCCAAGTCAAAAGAAATTCCACAGATTTGGCAGTGCTAGACAGTCAGGTCCAGATGCAGATCTTCCCTTCTCCGAGCTTCAGATATGGCATAAAGTTCGCCTACAACAGAAGTCTTATCACTATCTGAATGAGTTGGAATTGACTTTCACCATCAATGCTCACCCATCTGATAAGGACCAAACTTGGAAATTTGGTTGGTATGATGCCGCCATCCTACAGGTGGACCAGGACCATCAATGGCCACTCAGTGGTCTGATGGGTAAGTGTACCTTTTTTGCACAAAAATAGTTTTGACTAAAGTCTTAGGACACTCTGTTGTCCTCGTTCATCTCATCATGTGTCCCACACATCCAAGAAGAGGCTGCAATCCTTGGGCAAGTTGTGCTCTTGTATATGTGGAAAGGCTGGATGTTGTGCCCCAACGTAGTAGTGAAACTGAGTCTACTACAGGTCTCCATGTGCTTCGGAGGGCAAAATGTACATTGGGCGAGAACATAGGGGAGGTTTTTCCATTAGATCAACTCAGGTCATATGTGCACATCATTCCGCGTTTCAGTCACATTGCTGATAACTGCTTTACTCATTCGAATAGCATTCATGGCTCACAAACTTTTTTTCTGAATAAGTACTTCGACAAAGATTTTTTCTATGCCATATCTAGTGTTCTGTAGTATACTACATACATAAATTTATGGCTCAGCGCTCAGCGCTCGGCTTTCATCAATTGAATGTTGTGAGATTTGATTATTTTGATACAAGTGTCACATATGTACACACTGTCACGACGCCAGCCATCCGGACATTTCACATCTCCATCACAGCATATCAACAAGTTTTTGTGAGTTGATTATTGCTTTCTTTCCACTCACACTCACTGATGCCAGAGCAGCATGCCAATCTTCCTCGCAGAGCAGCTCAAATGCTCCGAACAGTACATGACCAACATTCTCCATGCCATCATGACTATCAACTTGATCAAGGTGACTGTCACCAAGTTTCATCAGCGATGCCACCATCTCGTCGATTGTCTCCGCTACCTCTTCGAGGCTGCTGCTCTGGCACAACTCCTGGATGCACCAAGGCTCTATCTTCAGCTCAAGGCGTTTGTCAGGCAGGATCTTGTCCCTGCTTCCAAACTGGATGCCTCCCTTGCTTCTCGTATATTCAACGAGACAGAGTCAATCAGGACTGTCATCATGCGGGCACAGACAGCTGGACAGAATGCCCAGAGCAAAACTGTCCCGCCCTCTCGTCCAGGTGTGCATGTCCCTTGCCTGTCATTCCACTCTTGACTCATGTCCTCCAAGGTTCATGACCCTCTCTCGGTGATGACATTCTCAATGCCCGCTACGACTCACTCAAGTACGAGCAATGGTATCTCTCCATCATTTACTACCAAATCACTCATCTAGGACTTTTCCCCTAATGAGGTACAAAGTCAATCAATTGGCTCGCAGCCAATCCAAATGACACCACAACGTCTTATATCCTCACTGCTACCCTCGCAGCATTCGACTCGGCAGAACCTCATTCCTTCCCTGGAAAAGTCTGCAAAACCCTCACCACAGACAAGGGCACCATCGCCTACATGAAACGACAACTTGCTCCTAATACACACTGGAAAGAACCTGGCTTGAAGGCGACCATCCTCCTCAGGTGGACACTCTTCATGGCAGAGACTCGACATTGTGACCCTACATTGGAAAACCAACAGGGTTTCAAAACAGGAGAGCTCGAATCCCAGATTTGGGATGCCATGCAGGGTGACGCCTTTACATACCTCACTACCACCCTCATTCAGTTCCACAAATGCACCCATACCTCACCCATAAGTTCCTTAACGCAGTTTGTCCAGCTTGTCCCTGAACAACAGCAAAAGGAGCCTCTCGCCGAGGAATTCCAGCTTCCGGTACTCAACATGTGTGATGTACTTGTCAGGTCTCTGCTCACCTATGCCAGCTCGGGGCTGCGCAAGACCAAGCAGAGGCAAGAAGACCTGCTCATGAGCGTTCGGACGGATCAGTCGAGGATATTTGGGTCTGTCGCCCCTACCAGCAGTGAAATCGAAGGTCAACCCACACTGCAGAACAATATCCCCATGCTGTATTCTCTCATTGGCGTCCTCTACATGTTGCTTCCCCCTGAACGCACACTACAATTCTGGAGTGCAACACCCACTGGTGAGATGTGCGGTTTGTTATACATGGAACTCACAGAAATGTCCGCAGGCAAACTCCTGTCCTTCTTGCAATGGGCAGTGTGGTCTACCCAAGTCCGGGATGTGGATATGACCATGGCATTGTACGATATGCTCTCAGGTCTTGCAAAGGGTCAACAATGTAGCGAGCTTGCATACAATTTCCTTGCTCATGGTGGTGGGGAAGTGATACCAGGCAGTAGCCTACCCAGTTCCACTGGTTCGTACAATTCCGGCCCTTCAATATCATGGTCTACGATCTTTGCCCTTCTCAAGTCCTGGACCTCCCCTGCTCCAAACCCCCACATGAACCAGCCTCCTTCCCTCACCACGTCGTTTGGCAGATTTGGCTCTCTTGCCACCTCTCAACCTCATCTGCCTACTCAACAACCCCATCAACATATCCCCATCAGACCAAAGGACGTACTTCTCGCTCAATCCTTCCTCTGCCTTCTCTCCACCATGGCAACGAGCTCCATTGCCATGTGTCTTGCCATCTCTTCCAACACCCAATTTCGCGCTATCCCGACTCTGGTGTTGCTCGTTCCTCTGGGTATACCTCTTGAACTCAAGGGGGCCATCTTTGATGTGCTCGCTGCTTTTGCGAGCCTGGAGTGGGTGTTGCGGGTGTAGATATTTGCAAGAGTGTATGGACACTGATGGAGAGAGTCGAGGTGATCAATGTGCGTGCGCCTGTAAACAGCTGGGCGGTCGGCACAGGTGCTGTTCTACCACCCGTAAAAGGGGTTGAAGTGGAATCAAATGAAGTGGAGGCAGTATACAAGTTATACCCCACTACCATTCCATTTTTGAACCTGCTGGCTACACTGTTGCATATGCCAAAGAGACTTTCCCCACAAAGTCTGTTGGCAGATGTGGAGCCACTCAATACGATTCCTGAGTCTCTGGGCCAGCCTTACTGCCTACCTGGAATTGGTCCCTACATCAGCTTCATGGTGGATAACGTGTTTGCAGGACTGCCACGCCGAGAATACACACGACACTCGGAGAGATGGCGAATGAACGATCTGTGCCTCAAGTTCGTTGAACGTGCCCTTGCAGGTTGGGAGATAGAAAATCTTGTCCGAGCAAGTGAAGATGGATTGCTGAGGCAAGAAACCATCATCCCATTGCTCATCCATCCTGGTTTCGAAGTGCTGACTTGCCTGCTCATGAATTCCCCCCTCCAATCCACTATCCTTTCCTACATCATCAACGGTATCAAAGGTTTTGAGCACGAACTCCCTTCTGAAGAGCCTTACTTCTTGCTCACAATCATTTGCGTCCTCCGCATCATTCACTGAGTGCTCGAAATTCAGGACATCTTCCTCAATGTATTGGTTCCCATCCTTTCCGAATTTGACAGTGCGCCATTCATGGGGACTGTCCACTCAAGGTCGTTTTACACACAGTTCAACCAAGCACTGACATATGGGACCAAGTATATCCCCACGATCACAACATATGTCATATATCCAGCATATCCAGAGCTTGTTCTCCTCGCTGTCAGGATCATCTCCCAGCTCTCTTGTTCGACGTCTGTCACGAGCCTGCTCACACTCATCAAACGTAGTCCTGATTCCGAGTGCATCCTCGGCAGTTTCAGGCAGCTACTAGACATTGATTCATTGGATGATGTCGATATGGCTGAAACAACTGTGGAGCATAGTACTGGTGCTGGTGCTGCAGACAGAGAAACCCAAGAGCCACTGGATCAAGCTATCAGGATCGCAATCCTCAACCTCCTCATCCATAACACAGAACGTGAAACAACGTACCCCAATTTCAGCCATTTCCTTTTGTTCGGCAGTGCAGAAAGCAAGCACCAGATTCAAGACCCACATGCAATCGGCGCACACCGGACGTGTGTGCATGTCGTCCTCAATCTTGTCAATGTTGGCATACTGCGGATGAGAACCAAGGGCAAGGATGCAGAACGACAGCGCAAGGCAGCAATGCATGCAGAACCACTTTTCAATGTCCTCCCAGCGCTGAGTGTGCGGTGTTACCGTATCATCTACCAGCTCTGCATGCACCCTCATACATCGGATGCGACCATGTGATATCTGCACACAAGGGAAGACTTTTTTGTGCGTCATCTCGCAGTCATCCTGTCAAAGGTTCTGGAGGTGTCCTAGGAGCCATTCATTGAGGTCATGTACCACAATGGATCGTGCATGCTGATGAGCGTGTCAACCCTTCGGGCATTCATTGACTTGTGCTCTCGGATACTGGACCTCGCTGCTTTGAATCTACATGTATTAACAGACAAGGGTCACCACAAGGGTGTGCTGGAAATCTTGCAGATCTTATATGGGACAGAACACGTGCAGGATGTAGGAGGGTTTGACTGGGAGGATGGGATGCAGGTCAGACTCGCTCACGACCACCCCTGTCGACCTGGAGTATCTAGGTTCACTCAACCTGGACACATGTGTTCGTGTGGATCTGACAGAATGCGAGGTAGTCGATCAGTTGGCGCTGTTGTTGTTCCTCACCTCTGCCTGCCGGACGTTCCATTCCCAAGGTCATATCACCACAACCACTCAAGTGGAGAAACTCAACGCGGAAACAACATACATCTTGGAGAGTTGTGCTATCGAGAACCACAGGAGGGAAGTGGTGTCGACTATTTGACATGACACTCACCAAGTGCTTCCATTGGCTGCCACACGACAGACGTGAAAACATTTACTTCACGTTCTCCCTGGGATTGTGCATTCCAACATTCAAGAAGCGACAGCGGTCTTGCTCTCCAAAGCTATCCTGTCAACCATCACGAAACTACACGAGGACAGACGTCATCAGATCATGCTTCAGTCCACCGGTGGCAATATCGATGCTGGTGCGTTGCCGACAGAATGGCTGTATGCACTTGTTCGGAGTTTCCTTGAGTGTGTTCTGGACAGCAACTGGCGCTCGGACTTAGTCCAGGGGAACCTGTATGTATGCTTGATCAACTATTTGCATCTTGTCTCTGCCAATGACAGACATCAGGATACGGATGCTGTATTGTGGACACGTTTGGGAAGTGATCGATGGCGCTCTCGGTGTCTGCGCTCAGTTCAAGGGACAATCTTTCCCTCATGGAGAGTCAAGGAGGGTCTACTCGATCAACGCCCATGCCAGGTGGCCAGGTTGGCTAGTGCACGTCCGCCTTGGAAGTGGGGCACACTGTCAGTAATGAAGAACATTATGGAACGATTGGTCGGTACGATTTCACACGACACAATCAACAGGACGGAGGTATGGAAGACAGTCGCGTTCATGCTCCTCGATTCTCTTGCACACCTTTGTCGGGCGGACAAGTCATGCACATTGGTGTTGTCCTTGGTGAGGTAGGGCATGTTGTTTAGCTTTGTGAGGGGCTTGAAGGAGGCAGTAGTAGTAACTACAGTATTCAACATGTACATACTGAGCATATCAATACACAGTGTCTGCAAGTCACATCTGTAGCATGAGTCCTAAACTGTACTACAGTATTCTACATGTCAGCCTTGTGGTGCCGAGTTACTGTGCTCTGTAGGGTAATATGAGACTGTCAGAATAGCCCGTTCCACTGTGTGGCTGTTGCTAACATGACAGGCAAATGGTTTAATGTGACTTGCTGTGCAGAGACCCAAGTGGCTGTGGATTATTGTACATCATGCTGTATTTGGCTGAGTGGCTATGCAACTGAGCATAAATCAGGGATTTGCTGATGGGGGTCACTATGACCCTACATTCTGAGAGCTCTGACTGTTCAGCGATGCGAATGCTCTTCTCGCTCCCTTAAATGGTTTATGCTGACACATTACTCTTTCAGAACCTACTATCATGTCGTCTACCCTCGCAACTCTTCCCAAACTCAGCGGCACCAACTACAAATGTTGGGCACAGGGCATGGAAGCATACCTTCGTGCCATCAGCATTTGGAACAAAGCAATGTCGAAAATGTGCCCATCTCAGGTCGGAATGGCCCCCACCTCCGTGGAAGAAGAAGCCCAGGATAAATGGGACAAGAACAATGACCAAGCCCTCGGCTCTATTCATCTCCATCTCAATGCCTCCATCACTGGCAACTTTGCCACATACCATGAGGCCAAGTTACTCTGGGACGCTATCAAAGCAAAGTACAAAACTGCCTCCCTCACTTCCACCTACACCAAGTGGAAGATCATGCTCGGGATCACATTCCCTGACAACAACCACCCTGGCCCAGCTTTCTCCAAGCTGAATGCCAGCTTCGCCCAGCTGGAACAGCTCCAGCACAAAGTGCCTGATAATCTCAAGGCACTTATCACCGTCGCCAAGCTCCCCAAGTATGTGGAGACCCTCCATCAGCAGCTCAACACTGCCATCGATGCCGACCCCACCAAGACCAAGGTCTTGACCATGGTGGAGCTGGAGACTGTCCTCACCGCTGCTTGGCAGCACTACCTCACCCGCCGACCTCCACCTCATGCCCAGGCCAACAAGGTCTCGAACATCAAGCGCCAGCAAGGTGACCCCTCCTTCAAGAAGCAGCAGGAGACCTCCTCCGATAAAAAGGATGAGGAGAAGAAGGATAAGGGGAAGAAGTGTTGCCAGGGCAAGTGCTCTGAAGAAGAGGAGAAGAAGTGCAAGGATTGTGCAGCCACCACCGCCGAATCATCCTCCGTGAAATGACCAGAACCCACCTAAGGGTCTAGTGTTTGTAGTTGCAAGAGTACTAGGGAGGATGTTCTGGGAAAACTCCAAGAGAACAAGACTGGGGAGTCTTGTACTACTTGGCTATAGTATTTATACCACAGTACATGTGCACGGACCATGCAGTGCTTATCTACAGATACTATACATGTATTAATAGGTCTGATACCAGGAAACATGAGGTGACATGAGAAGAGCATTTACTGGAGGATAAGCAAACCTGTGCAGGCACGTGGTGGATAAGGGGCATGAGGCACGCATGAGGCGTGTCTCATGTTAGTCTAGAGTGCATTACTGCAAGATCAATATCATGGGAGAATGTTGGGCTTTGTGGGAAAGTAAGCAAGTGAGTGAACATAGGGGCTATTGAAGTATTCAATGAATTGTGAGTGAATGAGCATTTGGAAAAATAAGGAAAAATAGGGGAAAAATAGAGGCATTTGTAACACTACCCCCCTCCTACAATCAATCATCCTGAGTGATCAAGGACTCGTCAAATGGCCACTGCATGGCAGCATGCCATGTGTGCAAAGCCCGTTGCTGTTCAGCATCAGTGAGGAGTGTAGGCGGCCAAAAGAAGGTAAAGGGACGAGGATTGTCCCAAGACCAAGCACCATGGGGCCAGCCGGTTTCATCAAAGTCATCCAAGAAGTCCTCTACCCAATCAGCATCTCCCCAAGCATCAGATGCAGGGGGAGTATCAAGGTCAGGAATGGTCCCTTTCTCAGATCCCCATAAAGAGTGAGTGTTGCGCATAGTGAACACCTCACTGTTATTTTCATAGACCATATTCCAGTGATCCGGGAAACCATGGTCCCAAGAAGGGCCAGGAGCACCAGCCCAATTGATGGAGGGATCACCAGCAGTATCAATGTAGTCATCCAGATAATGAACGATGTCAGGATTGTTCTCATAATACTCGCAAATTTCAGCAGGATCACTGAAACATGTGGGACAGTGAGGCAATAAGCCAGGCATATTGATAACCCACTTAAGACATCGTGGATGGGTATAGGTGAGAGCGCAATAGAAGAGAGCAAGGGAGGCAACAAATGACAACATTGTGGGAGCAAAGCTCAACCAGAAGCGAGAAGACAAGTGTGTTGGTAACCCTGTCACACCCCAGGGGATTCATTTGACGTCAAGTCGATCGAAAGGAAGATGATTCTCAGGTACTTCGGGTATGGGCTTGCCACAATGTTTGAACAAATCAAAGAATTCAAATGATGTCATCTGAAGCCTTCGAGGTGCATTTGGATGAGCGGAGTGGAACTCAGCAATAGCTGTCTTTGCATGAGACAGATTGGACTCAGGCTCCTAAGTGCAATCCTCTTCAGAATAGCCCAGCCAGTGGACAAGAAATTCGAGGCGACGACCCTTCCATCTAGAATCGGCAATGTAGTCGACTTCAAATTCAACATCTCGTTCCTCAGTGACCTCCACTGGACCAGGCCGGAATGTGGGTTGACCATCAAGATGGTCCTTGTAAGGCTTAATATGAGAGACATTCACAACTGGATGAATTCTCATAGTTCGTGGTAAGCGCAGCTTAACTGCATTAGGCCCAATTAGATCCAGGATTTCATTAGGTCCAATCCATTTTTTGGAAAGCTTCTTGGAAGCACGAGTTAATTTCAAATGTTCAGTGGACAACCAAACCTTATCCAATTTGGAATAAGTAGGCACAGCAGATCTGTGTTTATCGTCCTGAATTTTCATTCGTTGTTGCATAGCAGTGAGATTAGATTTTGTTTGATCAATGGTTTGAGCAATATCTTTAATGAATTGTTCAGCAGCTGGTGCTCTAGTAAGGTGTTGCTCAAAGCCAATACGAGGTTCATAAGTGCAAGTAACAGAAAAAGGGGTTTTCTGAGTAGAGGCCTGTTGCTTAGAGTTGTAAGAGAATTGCGCAATCGGCAGCCAATCGACCCATTCGTTCTGCTTTTCAGAAGTAAAAAGACGAAGGTATTGTTGCAAATCTCTGTTCATGTGTTCAGTTTGTCCATCAGTTTGAGGGTGAAATGCAGTGGATAACTTTGGTTTTATTCCCAAACGTTTACACAAGTCCTGCATCACCTGTGACGCAAACTGCGGTCCACGATCAGATATGATTGTGTGCGGAAGACCATGTTGTTTCCAAACATTAGTCAAATACAGCTTTGCTGTTTCTAGAGCAGAGATGGCCTTAATACAGGGGATGAACTTGACCTCCTTGGAGAATTGGTCAATGACCACCAGGATTGAATCGAATCCCTTGCAAAGGGGAAGATCGGTAGTGAAGTCCACTGAAAGATCTTGCCAAGGGCCCTTGGGTATCAGCAGGGGTTGTAGCCATCCTGCGGGTGCGATATTTTGTCCCTTAAATCTGGCACAGCAGTCACAGCGCGAGACATAGTCCTTGACTAGTGTTCTCAGACCAGGCCAGGTGTAACTTTGTTGAATCAATTCTAATGTTTTCTCTGCTCCTGGATGTCCTGCAAGTGGAGTATCATGATGTAATCGAAGGATTTCCATTCGGAGATCATTCTGATTAGGTACGAAGATTTTGTTATCCTTGTCTGCTAGCAAATTTTTTTGCTCCATACAGACTTGATTATTCCTGCATATTTCTGTTATATTGGTATCACTTAGTGCTTGGGTAGCTTTTCTGATCCAATTTTAAAGATCATCAGTATCAGTTTCCAGGTGAATACTGTGATGAACAGTTGGCCAACGGTTGATGAATGGTTGGTTGGGTATAACTATTATTCCTTTGTTATCATCTTCTTTTCCTTCAGCATGATCTTCTCGTCGAGAAAGAGCGTCTGCTTTACCCATAGAAGTTCCTGGTTTGTGTAACCATTTAAAGTTAAACCGTGATAGATATTGAGCCCATCAGGCTTGTCGGTGATTGAGATTTTGTCGGACCATGAACCACTGAAGGTTCTCATGGTCATTCCATATTTCAAATTGGAATTGAGCTCCTTCTAGATAGTGATGCCACAGTTCTAAGGCTCTGATGACGCTTAGCATTTCTTTATCTGCGATTGGATAATTGCGTTCCTCTGGTGACATAGAATGGGAGGAGTAGGCAACTGGATGCCATTTGTCATTGATTTCGATAGAGAGCACAGCTCCTGTGGCAAAGTCTGAGGCATCACATTCTAGTTGGAATCTTTTATCATTATCAGGAAATGTGAGAATAGGGGCAGTAGTGAATCTTTTCTTGAGTGTCTCAAATGCATTTTGTTGAGCATCAGTCCATTTAAAGGGATTATCCTTCTTTGTAAGGTCATTGGGAGGGTGAGCAATTTGTGCATAGTTCTCGATAAACCTTCAATAAAAATTAGCAAGACCTAGGAAACTGCGGACTTGTTTAACAGTTGTGGGTGTAGGCCATTCAATAACTGCTTTGACTTTATATTCATCCATGCGGATACCATTAGGGGTAATAGTCATTCCAAGGAATTCAACTTCTTTAACCTAAAAAGAACATTTTTCTGGTTTGATGAATAGATCATTTTCTTCTAAGCGACATAGTACCTCAAGTACTATTTGATCGTGTTCTTTTTGGTTATCTGTTTTGGTGAAGATCATTAGGTCATCAATGTAAATGACACAGACATTTTCCATGTCAGAGAAGATGTCATTCATCATTGTTTGAAAGGTGGCGGGGGAGTTGCATAAGCCGAAGAACATTACTAGGGGTTCAAAGGCTCCATGATGACAGACGAAAGCGGCTTTCCATTCGTCTCCTTCTTTGATATGTACATTATTATATCCCCAACAGAGATCCATTTTCATGAATAATTTAGCTCCTTTTAGCTTGTCAATGAGCTGGGAGATAAGCAGTAGTGGATAGTTATTGTTGATAGTATGTTCATTGAGATATCGATAATCTTGAACCATACGTTTCTTTCCATCCTTCTTTGGAACAAAGAAGACAGGAGAAGTTTGAGGTGACTTGGAAGGTCTAATGTATCCTTTTACGAAGTTGATCATCTATGAAGTCACTAACTTCCTGTTGTTCAATTGGAGACAAGGGTATTAATTGTCCTTTCTTTGGCATGAAGGATTCTTTTAGATCAATAGTATGATCCTAATGTTTTCTAACTGGTATTCGTTCAGATTCTTTCTTTGCGAAGATGTGGAGATATTTATGGTATTCTTTGGGAACTAGATCTGCAGCTTTGGGGTCTTGCTTAGGTATTTGATCTGCTTTGGCAGCATTAATCTGAACAAGTAGATTGCGCTCTTCTCTGTTGATAGTTCTTAGGAAAGAGCTTTTAAATTTTTCTTGACAAAATACAGGACAGTGTGTCATTTGGACAGTTCCTGTTTCCCAATTGATTTCTGGATTATGGTGCTTAAGCCATGTGTAACCAAGGATCATTTGATGTTTGCCTAAGTCGGTTACTTTGGCAATTGTCTTTTCTTGATGCCCGAGATAGTTAATCATTAACTCGGCATAATGTGTTTGACTCCCAGCAGATCGTGTTCCATCGACATTAAATACCAGGATTGGGCGATCTAGGGGTTTAAGGGGAATATGATTTTTGATAGCCCAATCTTTATCAATGAATGTTGTATTGGCTCCTGAGTCCAATAGAGCAAGAATGTTAATGGAGTGTCTGGAACTTAGTTTAACAGAGATAGGTAGGATAAGTTCCTTGGCTGAATTGCCTTGGACTTTAGCAATTTTGGGAAGCATTTCTTCTATGTCTGCTTCTGACAGAAAAGAGTACATTTGTCAGATATCAATGCACTTTTGTATAATAGTGGATGGTGTTGTGTGTAGTGAGTTTACTTCAACGACCTCTGGTAAAGTTATTTGATTTGGGTTTGCTAGTTCGTTGTTAGAGGAATGAAGCATCAGTATAAAGTTCCAGCCAAGCTCCGAATCAATTGGAGACCCTCTAGACTTGAATATATAAGTGAAGAATTTTCGAAACTTGCAAGATGAGATGCAGTTTGTTTGCCCAGTTCATTCAAACTGCTTTGCCTTTTCCCTTAGAGTCAGATGGCATGGATTGGAAAAGTGTGTGGACTTCATCAAAGGTCATTCCTTGACAAGCACGAGGTAAAGATTCTTGTATTTGATCCCATGATTGAGTGTTACAAACGCCCCTATTTTTCCCCTATTTTTCCTTATTTTTCCTAGTGCTCATTCGCTCACAAAACACCAAGTACCACAATAGCCCCTATGTTCGCTCATTCACACAAAGTTCCCACGAA
>JBBPTD010000753.1:0-17561 GCA_038093895.1 Boletus aff. mottiae
TTGTCACGCATGCTCACACATTTGTACAATCGCTTTTGATGGCGCATTCAAACATACGTTTAAAAGAGACAGATAAACCCCGCGATTCGACAATAGTGTTGAACTGCGGGGAATATCTACCCATCTGAGTTGCCATTTCCTCCCCTGGAAATGGATGGATGGATGGATGGATGGATTGGATGGATTGGATGGATGGATGGATGGATTGGATGGATTAGATGGATGGATGGATGGATTAGATGGATTGGATGGATGGATTGGATGGATTGGATGGATTAGATGGATGGATGGATGGATTGGATGGATTAGATGGATGGATTGGATGGATGGATGGATTGGATGGATTAGATGGATGGATGGATTGGATGGATGGATGGATTGGATGGATTAGATGGATGGATGAATGGATGGATGGATGGATGGATGGATGGATGGATGGATGGATGAATGGATGATGGATGATGGATTGATCGATGGTTAGTCAAATTATATTTTCTTTCCAAATCCATATTACTTGTCTTTAGTCTACATTACTAATCCATTACTAATCCTATGCACTCTGATTCTTAATCTTGTTCTCCTCTAAACTATATAAACTGTAGTTTACTTTTACTTATCTTTAGCTTCATTATCAATTTAGATCATGATTCTCCTCCTTCTTTCTGAACCCAAGTCCAAGTAACTTCCCTCCAAACTTCTTCAAACTGGTCTCTGAATGCAAGACAGGTAGCTGTCAGGATTGAGATAGATGCCATTTTTCAGGCTCTAACAACATAGCTTAGAAGCCCATTTCTTAGTGTAACCTTTTTGTCTTGCTATATATCATCACATATGTTGCCTTCCTATGCTTATCAGAAGGCCTTTCTCAGTTTTATAATAAGGAATCAAATGAAAGAATCAAGTGAAAGACTGCATAACAGTGTAGAGATCCATAGTCCTCTAGGTTCATATCTGGTCACTTTATAATATTCCTTCAAGTCCTTCTCTATTTGTCCATCCACTATGGAACATGGTTTGTATTTCATCCTTTACATTCTGTATGAAGTCTGGTCCAAATCTAATCTGAGTTAATCAAGTCTGGTTTCATATTCAGACAATCTGACCCAGATTACCTTAGATTAGACACCAAACAGGCCAGACTTTGAACTAGTAAGTTAGGACTTCCTTTAGACTTTGTTTGTACAGTCTTGGGGCTTAATCATCGCATCTGACAACCCATACATACTGTTTATTTCATCTTCTTGTTACATTTCCTTGATTACTATTAACTTCTGGACTATAAATCTTTGTATTTGAATTTTTGAATACATATTTTATGAAGTTGGTGTCTGGTCATTTTCTCTTGTCTTACATTGTCTCAAATGTCTCCAATATGAAGTTCAGTGCCCATAGCACAACTTACCAATGCTCTTACCAAGTCCTATATCCTCTACACTTTCTCCTTTGTAATCCAATGCTCAGGTATCTCTCTTGAAATTTTGATCAGAGAAAAGTACTGTTCATCAAGATGTCCATGCTCAGTTGCAACCCAAGTGAAAGCTGACTCATGTTCATGGACAATCCAACAGACTCATTTTAATTCTTCAGCCAAAGTCAGTTGACAGAGTCAAGGTCTAAAGCATCAGCCATGTTCCTCAGTGAGATGAGTTCTAGAACAAAACACAAAGCATAAAAGTGGTATATCTCAGAAAGAGCAGGCATAATAGAAGGATGAAGAACAGAATATGTGAAGGAAAGAAATTCATATAAAGGAGACTTGGAATACATGGTTAGTAGTTTATAAGTGGTTGAGGTTAGTATAAGAGATGAAATTGAGGGTGTGAGTGCCTTAGACTTTGAAGAAAATAATTGGAATAGAGATGCAGATATAGAAGAACAAAGAAAAGGAAAACAGTGTTTGAATTCAGATGCTCAGATTCAGTTTTCTCCCCATGTATTACATCCTTTTCAGTAAAATTTGGCCAAAGTTGTGGATGTTGCCAGATATTGACTTGTCAAAAATGAAAATGGCACAAATGCATGGACATTGTCACATCTCAATGTAGAAGGATTGAGTAGCATTCCTGTGCATCAGCAAATCACCCTTTTGGAACAGTCACCACAGCCATCACAACTATTTATAGTGTCACACTCTCACAGTCTAACACTGCCACACAGTCTACAGCATATTACATGTGTACAGTGCTATAGCCTCACAATAATATAACATGCACAGTGTATACAGACCACTAAGGTGTAGATCTACACAGGTAAGGCTACAGGATCACTCTAACTCACTAGATATGGCTCAGGACTTAACATTAGTTGAGGGAGGTAGACAATCCTTAGGCAGACTCAGTATATCAGGTGTTGCCAAATTTAAAATGACATTGTGGACTGATAGTACAATATAGCAACAATGGGATATCATGTATGTATGACTACTAAGACAAATTTATGCAGTGATCAATCCTCAGCAGAACCTGAAGAAAGTTTGGAAAAGTCAGAGAATGAATTCCTGCCAAGGATTGAAGCAATATGTACAGACAACATTTTGACACAGAAGAGTGGCAATGCTTGGAGTAGCACCACTCTCTTTTTGCATATGTCATGATGGATGTGTCCAACTTTAGCATTGGTGTCACTGAGCTGTTGCTCAGCTTTGTATGCCCTGAAATGGTACAGGTTTTTCTCAACAATGCATACATTATGCTGAGCATGGACAGCTTCAAAAATGAACTTGGCTTCCTTCTCCTCTTGTTCCTCATCCTTGCACTAAGACATATTGGAGACTGATCACTTAGAACTTAGATTGAAAGGTTGAGTTGACTGTCAATATATTGGGTTGGTAGGGGACTTGAGGAGTTGCCACCAATCTATTATGATGAGACAGCATAGTAAAATGCTTTATTGAAGTAGTTGTTTAACCAAAATGATTGGGTCAAATAAAAGCTATTTGTGTGCATATGTAAGGTGCTCATCAGCAACCTCTCCAAAGCAAAGTACCAGGCAAGCATATGATCTGATCTAATCTATAGGAAAGACATTGCTGAAAATTTCTTCTGAGGAACGAGCCACTAGCTTTAGTGTATGCAATCCTGTTGCTCAGTCAATGTTCCCTTATTGTTGACAGATAGTGTCATACCTTTAAGTATAGATGAAGAAGTGATTTAACTCAAAAATAATGCTGGCCTCTGGGGGGAAAAAGACACACAATAAGACATACTTTCACTAAAGAGTGACCTTGAAGAGTTTTAGCACTACCCTACAACTGGACAACAATAATCACACATCTGTAAGACCACTAAAGGGTCATTTGTGATGTTTGTAACTTGCAAGATCACTCCATCATAATTGCCATATTTCCATGCATGGTCAGGTGGGTGAGTGTTCATCATGAACACCAGTACATGGGAAGTTGGATCATGATACAGCTTCTGTTGGACACAAACTTTCTATCAGATTTAGAGGTCATTGAATGGGAAATGGGCATCTGAGGGAGTGCATCTCTGACCTCTGAATGAGTGCAAGTGCAGGTCACAGGTCTGAAAGATTGAGTATGTTGGCCACCTTTTCAATAGGGATCCAGTTGACAGAAGGGTCATAATTGACATGAAAGGTGGTACAACTGGAGATGAAGGTGCAGAATGGATGTGGAATGGAGCCAGTTCTGGTGTACACATGTCACCAAGGAGTCTTCTGGGGGTATCAGCAATATATGTGGCTAGCAGGGTGAAACAGAACCAAAGGTTACCAAGTGGGTTAGACATTAACTGTCACATGTGAAGAGGCCTTGTCATGGATGTTGATTCTGATATTGGTCAGATTAGGTTATGGTTAACCCCATACTTTTCTCTTGACTTACTTTTCCTTATCGTCCAATCACATTGCTCCATCTAATCTAGGCAACATGCTGACTTTTTATGGAAACCATAGCTATGTACATAACTATGCACAGCTTGGTCTGTGCCCCTATTCCTATAGTATAAATACTGTAGACCAGTAGTACTTAGTCTCTAGTCTAGTTCTCTTGTTGCTTCCCATTCCCATTAATACTAATAGACTCCCTTGAAAGGTTTTCTAACCTATCCATTGCTTGTTCTCACATCTAGTGCTTTCCTAGGACAATTGACAACCCTATAGAAATATAGACAGGTTTGATTGTTTCACCACTGTTCAGTTCAAGATTTGTCTCCAATTTGAATTGCCTCATCTCAACCCCAGGTCCATCCCAAGTACTGGTAAGGTGTGTTGGCTTCTCCTACTCTAATCTATCTAAACATACTCATGGTCAAATTTCAGGTAACTACTATGAAAATAGTAGCTTGGGCTGCAACACACTTGAAGCTTAAGGTATGCTGATCGGTTAATACTGTTTGCTGATAGTGTCCTTGCAGTATCTGACTTGAATTCCTAGAATGCAGTATTTTCTTGCAATATGCTGCCTACACTGGATTACTGCCACTTTTCACTTTTCACCCTCATAATGTAGCAAACTACCTCTGCTCTCACATGTTGATGATGACACACCCTGCCATCTCTCCATACAGCTCTGGTAGATCCTAGCTGTCACAGTCCATATTTCTCCTGAAGGTCTAGCTCTGGCAGAGATCCAGAGTCGTTGAGGTATAGGTGTACCAGAGTTGTTGAGGTTACAAGTCAAGTTCAAAGTTGAAGGACCAAAGTCTGTTCAGACAAGATGCATAGAAGGTACTGACATGAGTCATTCACTAGCAGTGATGCCTGGAGGTGTTGGAGGATGGAATGACCAGAGGAATGAAGTGGTTGAGAACATCAGCACAGAACTTATGTGTCACACCCTTGCCAAACTCACTGGTCCTCATATTTCAGAGGTTTGGAGTGAAGATTATGAAGAGGATGTATATAGACAGGAGGGTTGGATATGGTAGTAGATGGGAAGAGGAACAACAGAGGTGCAAGGAAGAGGAGCAATGCTGAGTAGCAGCAGAGGAAGAAATGTGTCAGAAGACAGGATTTCCAATACCAGAAGGAGGTGGAGAAAGCTCAATGCCAAAAGAAATCAGAGGAGATGGTGTGCAAATGGGTGAGTGAACCCTTTGGGTTCAATTGTTATTTACTAACAGAGTGCAGGCTGTGGAGGTGCAGATGCAACAAGGCATTAACAAGGGAAAGGGGCAAGCACTGCCGTAATGCAACCAATGTAAATGCAAGGATCTTAGGTTGCAAGGTTGGGAGTGATAAGGCGATCTCCTGCATGGAGTGTTGCAAGGCAAAAGTGAAATGTGAATGCCCCAGAGTGGAGAAAGTGGAGAAGTGGAGGAGATGGGTAGATAGTGAGGCCAGCCCATTGAAGAAACAGAAGAAGACATCAGAGGCAATGTTAGAAATGTTGGATGATAAAGGTTCGACTGTTAAGTTGTTGTCCCAAGTGGGGACTCAACTCATCAACATGATCCATGACATCTGGAATGTGATGGTGTAACAGATACTATAACTCGCAATTCATTCAACTTTACAATTTATCGCTTACTACATAGCTAACCCTTAACAGATAACCCTTATCTTATCACATCACGTGATCATGGACCACCCTAGACTCTAGTCACATGATCAGTCACATGACCTTATCTTGGCTATGCAACACATGTTATACCCATGTCATCCTCATGCTCGCCTCATGCTTTTCCCTTTGACTCACCTTCCCTTATCGTCCAATAGCATTAATCCCTCTTATCTAGGCAGTGCTTATCTATGCCTCATGGTATCCAGTGTCATGGTTAGTTACTACTTATAGTCTAGCACAGCATGGTCTATGCACAGTCTCTCTTAGTATATATAGTCATACCCATAGTAGTATAGACCTTAGTCTATCTCTCTTGTTGTTTCCCTTAGTCTTCCCTTGAGGCCTAACAAGCCCAATAGATCGGTTACAACACTCTAGGACTCCAGCAAGCACTTTATAGGACTTCTTGACCCTAGTAAAGACTTAGGTCATTACAGATGATGTTGCAAAACCAATGCCTGGAACACCAGAATACCCTTCTGGAACAACTCATGGATTTGAAGACCACGAAGGTGTTCCAAGCAGAAGAGTTGGAGGAGGATGAGGAAAGTGTGCCAGAGGAAGAGTTGGCGGAGTTGGCAGCAGAAAGGAGAGAGAACACCAATCAAGAGCTGGAAGCTCTTCTTTTGGAGGGCACAGAGGGAACAGAGGGAACAGAGGGTGAGACCAGCAATGGGTTGGTGGAGCTAACCACAAAGGAAATGAAAGCTGCAGTGGTGATGAGCAGAGGTGGGGAGAAAGGAAATGAGGTGATATTAGAGTAGATGAGAATTGTACTGTAAATATTAAGTTTTTGATGTTTTTAATGAAACAGAGTAAGCAAGAAATAGAATGGAGTGAATTTAGAGTCAGAGGTGAAGTTTTTGAGAAAGACTAAACCCTGGAGTAACTCAAGGAATTCAGAGATGATCGAAAAGTGTCCCAGAGATGGAACTGATCATAAAGGAGTGGATGTCTTCAACATGGTTAACTTGGTGGTAAGTGATAGGAGAATTCGATGGAGGTGGGGGAGTGAGTTGATCTTAGATAGTGAAGGAGACTGATACATTGCAACTTGATATTTTCTTAGTAGACAAAAGGAATCTGGAGATGATTAGAAAGTGTTCTGGAAATGGAACTGATCATCCAAGGTCCTGGAAGTAAGTCTAGAGGGTGTAATATAGCATTGGAGTTGTGCAGGTATAAGTGTCTCTAACTGGGATGATTTGCAGATCTTATTATAACTTGGTGGACCAGGAAGAAGATGCAGCTGCAATAAATCTGGAGGTATTGCTCGAGCATCTGATTGGTTCATTCTGTCTGGCCATCCCCCTCTGGATGATATCCGAAGATAAAGTGGAGACATATGTCAAGAGCTTTACTGAGAGATCAGAAGAAGTGTGAAACAAACTTGGAGCCCCTGTCAGAGGTGATATGGGAGGGAACTCCATGCTTGGAGAAGACCTGGATAAGGAACAACTTGGTGAGTCCTGCAGAGGTGATTGTATTGTGAGTCAGGATACAGATACATTGTTTTGATATTCTGTCCACTACCATGAGGATGGTGGTATAGTCCTCTGAGGAGGGAAGCTGTTTAATGAAGTCCATGGAGATTGAGTTCCATGGTTTCTCCAGAACCGGAAGCTGTTTCAGAAGACCATAAGGATGATGGCGAGGAGTCTTTGCACAAGCACAGGCTATACAGGAACTAACATAGTCTTTTACAAAAGCTCATATTTTTGGCCATGTATATTCTCAATGAATGAGCTCTAGGGTATGATTTTGACCAAAATGTCCTATGGTTAGATGGTTGTGGAATGTCTGGAGTATATGGAGTCAGAGGTTGTTAGCTTCTGGGATGTAGATGTGATTGTTCCATAGGAGGAATCCTTCAGAGTTAATGCTTCATCGTAGATTAAGTGATGTGGAGGACAGGAGGGGTGATGCAATAGGATCATTGGGGAGTGTGGAGAGGATGTTGGACTGGAGTTGCTCTATGTTGATTAGTGCAGAGGCTCAGAGTAACAGAGCTTCTAGAACAGTGGCTTGAAGGGAGGTTGCAAGCTGCTCAGAGGTAAAAATTGACCTAAAATTATTAGGGTTGACATGAGCAAAGTCCTTATCCCCCTCTTTGGAGTAGACATCCCAGCATCTAGTCAAAGCATCCAGTTTCACTCCAAGCTTACCAGGTCAGTACTGAACAACCATATTGAATTGGTTAAGATATTCAGACCAATGGGCTTGGTGGCATGTCAGGAGCTTAGTGGAAGAGAAGTATTTGAGGTTTTTATGATCTGTGAGAATGTCTATAGGGGTCTTGGAGCCTTCCAAATAATGTCTCCAGGACTTGAATGCCTTGAAAATTGCCAGTAACTTCTTATCATGTATATCATAGTTTAATTCAGCTCCAGTCAAAGTCTGGGAGAAGAATGTGATGAGGTGAAGTTTATGGTCAGATGGAGTTGTGATAGAGAGAATGCTGGCAATGACATAGTTGGAGGCATCAGTCTCGATGGTGATGGGGATGTTCAGAGTCCAGTGAACTAGCACCAGAGTGGAGGTGAAAGCGTCCTTGAGATGTTGGAAACAGGCATAGAAGAAGTCCCAAAGAACTTCCTTGTGAGTGAGGCAAGTCAGAGGGACTACAATATTGGAGTAACCCTGGATGAAGCAACAGTAAAAGTTGGCAAAGCCCAGAAAGGACTGAATGTCCTTGACCTTCCTAGGCTTGGGCCAATCCAGGATTGATTTAATTTTGTTGAAGGCCATTGAGAGACTGGTAGGGGAGAGAACATATCCAAGGTACTTGACTGTGTTGGTATGGAATTTGCACTTCTCCAGCTTGGCATATAAGCCATTAGCTCAGAGTCCCCAGAGGACTTCTCAAATGTTTTTATGATGTGATTCCATATCATGGGAGTAAATCAGAATGTTGTTGAGGTAAACCACAATGTAAACATCCAACATATCTGCAAAGATAGTGTTGATGAACCATTGGAAAGCCACCAGAGCATTGGTAAGTCTGAATGGTATAACTAACCACTCAAAAGAGCCATAGCAAGTATGGAAGGAGGTCTTCTATTCATTGCCCTTCACAATACAGACCAAATGGTACACATGTTGGAGATCAATCTTTATATAGACCTTGGCTCTGGAAGGGGTGTTGAGAAGGTTGGAGGTGCAGGGAAGTGGGTAGCAGTTTTTTTGTGTGATTTTGTTTAATCCTCGGAAGTCAATGCGAAGTTGGAAGGAGCCTTGTTTCTTTCAGATGAACAGCACCAGAGCTGCATATGGAGACATAGATTGTCTAATGAATCTGATGTTGAGGTGTTTGTCCAAGAAGTCACAGAGGGATTGTTGTTTGATGGTGGAGATAGAATAGATCTTTCCAATAGGAGGTTCTGTTCCTTCCTTCAACTTGATCATCAAGTCATAGGGCCGATGAGGAGCAAGGATATCAGCCTTTTGCTTGCTGAAGCCATCCACGAAGTCATGATATTCCAAAGGAACACTGGAGAGGTTGATTTCCTTATCAGAGGTAGCAATGGAGATGGAGGTGGAGTGAGTAGAGACATCTTCAGTAGACTGTAGAGAAAGGGAGAACTAGATGGAGCCCTCCATCTAACAGGCTCGATGGAATGCATTTATGAAGTAGATGTTGAGATATGGATATTCACTTTCTGCTCTTCTATTTCATAACCCAGATTCTAGACCTGATTACATGAGTGTTTCAGACCTTCAGACACTAGGTCCAATTACACTATCACATATTGCTCATCATATGACATCATAGATAACCACCATTATTGCTATTGGCTATAGATAGGACTCTTATCATTCATGATATGATATGACTCATTGCTATCTATCTTTATCTACCCAAGTGTAGACATATACAGGTACAAACAATACCTGAACACTATATAGAGGAGAGCTCACTCTGTATTGCTCTCCTCAGTTCTTATACTCTCTCTTATACAAGCATTACCTCTTTGCTTTTATAACTCCTCTGCTCCTCAAGCTAGCAATCTCTATCCTCAGACCTAGTGAGTACCTCCCACTAGGTACATACCTTCCTCTTGTCACTTACATTACACTTGTGGCACCTACTGTCCTCACAGTAGAGACAAATGGAGTACCATGCACTTTATTAGGTTATGAGCCCTGCTCAATCAAGGCTTAACATCTTGCACTTTTCTGTCATCCTTGATCTAGCAGAATGGAGGCTAGAGTTGCTGTGAGTTTCTCCCAGACTATTGTCCTTCTTGGACATTGTCTTATGCTCATTGCTACCAACATCCCCTTATACACATTTGGGGCTGTTTACTTCTTTATTCATCAGTTTGGAGATATCCTCATTCAAGTTGATGATGGTTATTTTTCTCTTGAAATGAATCACACTGCATTACTCATTGCATCTGGTTTTGTCTTCTAGACCCCAATAACCAGTTCAACAGGTTCGTGGTGATTCACCTCCGCATTCATCAGAGAGACCATCATCTTCCTAATCATTGTCTGAACCTGTGACCAGAATAACCTACGAGGTTCACTCTGAGAGACCCTTCTTGCAGTCATCATACTTCCCTGCTCCTGAAGAAATCCCTGCTCCCATTGTACCCACTCCTTGCCTAGAGGATGTCCACTGTCATATTTGCCTCACCGCTGATTTGACACCCTTTCATCTTCCTTGCCTTTCTTGTCAATGCCACATTGAAGAAGGAGAGTACTATGATGGTTTAACAGGACTTGATGCACATACATCTGGAGTCTATTATGAACAACTTGTTTGAGATGATTACATCTTTGCTCCAGCTTACAGACCCTTCAGAGGACGGACTAGATTGGTTTCAATCCTCTCTAACCTTTCAGACTTAGTCAATAGTCCAGAACCAATCCCTATCCCTCCTCTTCCTGCACCATCTCCTTCCCTACCATCTTATACTCCATTATAGGATCCTCTTAATGGAAAACCTCTCCACATCCCAATGCTGGAACTTGAATCTAGGCTTACCTGAGCTTCAATGCCTTCGAGAACAGTCTTTGGCAACAATCCATTGAGTATCACTTGACACCTTTGGCCAACCCAGATCAAGAAGAAATATATTGGGAGGTGATTTTTCAAGATCCCCTTCCATTACCACTGAAGAATCTCTGCCACCCTATACATCATCAAGGGAGGGTAGTCTCTTTTCTTAGACAGATAGGCTTCGGACCTTGGATTCATTCGAGGAAATCCTGCCATGTGGTGACTCCTTTCCAGATATCATCAGCCGAGACTTCTACCCAGGATGATTCCATCCTTGCATGTTCACTCATGTTCAAAAATGAATCTCTTTCCTCTGCTTATACTGGTGCCAGATGGGCTTTCCTCTCTGAGACTTATATTTCCACCCCACTTGCATTAGTACACTTCCAATGTCATGAAGTTCTTCACAGAGATCTCTTTCCTCCTCTTTTTCACTTTGATCCTAGAGACATCTATCATTCTTATGACGTTCATGACATGCTTTTTGATTCTCTCTCCCTGAACATTTATATCAGTGATCCCATTGATTGGTATAACCAGTTCACTAGGCAATTGGCTCCTACTCCAACCCAGTGATACTGGAATTACAATTTTGACAAGTACCTTCACAAAAGCTAGAGATCTGCAAATCCTGTTCAACACAAGCTTCAATAGCAGATTAGAAAGTGTTCTACCCTTCCAGAGATGTGAGAGGCTTGCCTCTGCAGACTTTATGAAGAACAGGATGAAGGCAGACCACCTTGTTGTGCTGCTGCCATTGCTGGTGAAGTTCAGAGACATTCCCTCTTGTAATGGATCGGATTGGACATGGGCAATGTTTATTTCTTGAGCACTGGGACTTGACAACATGATTAAGGAACTGATACTCTTGATGATGGTACATCTCTCCTTATGATTTGAACACTGATTATTTCCAACAGACATGTCGGCATCTGTTCCTGCTGTTGCAGATTGATGGATTGATGAATCCCTCCTTAGTCACATTCAAGTCCTTGAAGGACAGAAGAACTATTCAGTTTGGAGTGCTCGGATTAAGGGCATCTTGGCCTTGATAGGTGGAGAAGGTTTCATTAATGGAACTCTTCAGAATACATAGTGCATCACTGCTACAGACAAGACAGCTTGGAAGGCAGCAGACTTAAAAATTCTAGGCTTTCTCTCCATCACTGTCAATGATCAACTCTCCACCACCACTCCAACCACTTGGGAGGAATATATAGTCAACACAGGGACTACAGCTGCATCTGTTCAAACAACCTACTACAGGTCAAAAGCCTACCACTTCTAAAAACTCTTATCTAATCGCTTTGCCTCTAAAGGCATCATAGGACAGTTTTGCTGGCTGTATAAGGTCCCTCGCACTCACATTAGGCTCCAACATGCATCAGAAGATATTTTTGAGATACAGCAGTATTTTCCAGGCATGCTCAATGCAGGCCTTGACCTTCCAGAATCTCTTTGTGCTATGTTTATTCTAGCACAACTTCCTGAGGAATTTGAAGCACTCTGGTCCACCCTCATTCACACCACTCATCCAGATGACTTTACAGTCAATATCAATGTCCAAGCCATTCTTCAAGAAGTTGACCTTCGTCACTCAAAGCTTTGCCCTCTTTTTTTGTGCATCACTCATATGCAAGCACCACCTCCTCACCAATCCTCCTTGTCCTTGTCTTTAAACAGGATGAACATCATTTGTTATGGCCCTCCACAGCAGAACAAGTGGAAGAACCAATGACAGCCTAACCAGCAGTCATCAGGCCAGCCTTTGTCTTTTGGGGAAAACCCAAAGAAGAAGAGACACTTGAATAACAAGAAGAGAGGATGGTGCAATCAGCACAATGTTGATAAGAAAGGAAAAGGCAAAGCATCTGCTCAGGTGTAAATGGTGAACCAGTTTACTAATTCTGACCCTGACCCAGAGTATGGGATGGATGAAGCAGATTTTGGACTGCTTCTTGTTCAGGTGGATGAAACATCAGAAGAGGTTCTGATTTTCACACCTACTTTGGAAGCAATGGAAATTGAGTGCCTCAGCTTCGACTCTGATGTTGCTGAATATGGATGGGATAGACCATCAGATGATTCAATGGACATTTCACCAGACATGCAATCTGCTGTCCACCAGTCCTTTCATTCCTGCCATCTCTCCCTCTGATCCTTTGGAGAGTTTGGATTTAGCTGGTAGGATCACCAAGAAGAAGAAGAAGAAGAAGAAGACTACCTTCATGTTAGGAGGGTTAGTCATGGGATAATCATTACCTAATTGCTCGATTAGAGAGTTTCCTCTCAAGGAGGAAACTTCCTCCTACTTTAACGATTATAATCCAGTTTCCTTCACTCGCCTCTCACATGGCATCCAAGGGATGACAATGAGAGAGACCCCCTTATCTCCTAGTGAGGTAACTAAAATTGAAAATCACACCTTCTCTTCTGCCTGATACACTGTTGGAAACACATTGAGTTCAACTCGTTCACATTGGATGATTGACAGTGGTTGCACTGATCATGTCACTCCATATCTGGATGACTTTGCTCATCTCTCACAAGGGACCAAAAATGCCTTGATTGCTGATGGTTCCCTTGTCTCCATGTATGTTTCTGGAAAGGTTATCCTTTGATCTCATGAAAATGACCCTTTGGTCCTTGAACGAGTATGGTATGCACCTCAAGCATTGCACAGGCTCTTGTCTGTTGCTACCTTGACTTCTCAGGGATATCGATTTGAAATTAATTCTATAGAAACTTATATCTGGAACAACTGAGGACATCTGGTAATCCAGGCATCTGCCTTATTTCCAGATAACAATCTCCACTGGTTTCAATCTTCTATGATTACTCCAGGGAAGATTACCTTGGTGATCTCAATTGATTCTTTCTCTTTGTGGCACCTTTGGTTTGGACACTGTTCCAAGAACACACTCCAACAGCTCCATAACCACACCTCTGGCTGTCTGGACATCACTATCCCTTCTGACTTTCCTCCTTGTAAAGGCTACTCTGGGGGTAAAATGGCAGATCACAGCTTCGGTCCCTTGATCAAGCATGCTTCTCATCCTCTTGCTCTTCTTTATACCAATCTCATGGGACCATTTCCTGTGGAGTCATGCTCCAGGTCTTATTATGTGTTGACCCTCATTGACAATTAATCTGGCTTCTCTCTCCTTGCTTTCCTTCAGGAAAAGTCTGGTACTTTGACTGCACTTCAGCACCAGTTTGCCTGGCTTGAAGTTCATTCTAACTCTCGGGTCACCTCTGTACATTCAGATCAAGGGGGGGGAGTATATGGGTCAAGATGTTCAATCATTCTTCACATCCAGAGGAATTACCCATCAGACTTCTGTTCCACATACCCCTCAGCAGAATGGACATGCAAAGAGATTCAATCGTACCATCATGGAGAAAGCTGAGGCAATGCACCATCATACTTGCTTACCCAGAATCTTCTGGCAGGATTCCCTGGAGACTGCTCTTCATGTCTACAATAGACAACCAGTTTGTCATCATGAGTGAAAGATACCCATTGAACTATTCAATGGCACAGTCCCTGATTTTTCATACTTCAGAGTGTTTGGTTGCAGCACCTTTGTCTTCATATTCCTGGAGATAAGGAAGGATAAACTGTCTCCTAAAGCAGAAGAGATGATGTTCATTGGTTACAAAACCAATACCAAGGTATGGAAGCCAGGACAATCATGCTCCCTTTGGATATAAAATTTCAGGCTCAACAAATCTCAGCACATCTAGCATTTAAGCTAGGCAATTCTATTGCCTTGGTGTCAGTGACACCCCTGAACACCACATCAGCTGAGTGTCAAAGTACATACAAATGGTAGACAGAGTGCTAATGTACATACAATAGTAGACATGTGTTACGCTTGGCCCGGGTAGGGACGAGCGTGGCCTCGAAAGACTAAGGTTCGAAGGTTTAAAGAGATAGCGTGCACTTAATGGTAGCACGAAGTCCAAGGAAGACGTTCCACTTAGGGAACACGAGGGTTCAAAGGTTCGAGGGTTCAGAGGTTCAAAGCGACTGGTCAAGTGCCAGAAGGAGCTTGAGACGAAAGAGTAGATTCAAGGTATTGATCGAGGAGATCTAAGCTAAAGTACAGGGATAGGTATAGCGGGTTTATATACCCGGTTACAAGACTAAGGGCAGGCATATTCAAGGCAGGTCATAGAACGCGATAGAAGGAAATGGAATGTGGAGGAAGTAATCGCTGACGAAGCAATTGAGATAAGAGATAGGGAAAGTAAACATTGGTGAGTCAGCGATAAAGGAAATAGTGTCTGGGTCGAGAGTCAAACAAGCAAGTTCAGTATAAGTACAGGACGAGTGCGAGAGAAATGTAAGAGAGAAGCGAAAAAGAAGGAGCAAGTTGTAACAGACAGAGACTTTTGTTTTGAGGCAAATAGTGTCAGTACCAAGATTATTGCAAGCGGAAAGTGTAGTGGAAAGCATATTGACGATTGAGTCCCATCTATCTTGTGTGGAAGACATACTAGTATGAGCAAGAGTGGTCTTTAACTTGGCAAACAGATCAGCGATTGCGGACATATTTAAGCGGGGTAATTAAAGTTTTCTTCTGATTCAGGGGTGGAGTCTGAGTGATCAGCTAGGATAGATTCTCCTGCTTGTAGTTTGTCTACTAGTTCAGCACAAGTGGCTGCTGGTGTAGGGATTCTGAAGGGAAGGAACCTAGGTACTGGTGGTAATGGTTCTCCTGCTTCAGCAGCGGCTTCTTGTTCAGCTAGTGCAGCTTCCTGAGCAGCACAAACACATTCCTGATTAATGAACTGGAGATGAAGGGTTCTTCTTCTCTATGCGAAGTTCCTTCCTCTGTTCACTCTTTCAAGATGTCTTACTCATTCCTGATTTCTAGGCTCAGAGTTCTCAGCATGTGGTATAATGTTTTCAGGGGTTTCATTTATTGTTACAATAGAGTACGTCCTGCTAATATGGATGGTAACAAACAGGTGTCCTAAGAGCTGTGAGGGGTTGGAGTGTACTAGGGCAATAGCCAGTAGTACTGTCAGGAATGCGGTACCAGCAAGGTAGGTCAGGCAAATGAGGAATAGGGGTAGGAGATCTCTCTCTAATCCATATCCATTCCCTGATACAATCTGCAGCCTGTTGTACCTGTTGTTGAGTGATCTCAATCTGGTTAAGATCTCTGGACTGCTCAATACCAAGCTGTATTCCCTCACATATAGCTCTGTTGATTCTCTCTGTCTCACTCTCTCTATGCGAATGGTCAGAGCTATTTCTGTGACATTCGAAATGACGGGCAGATTGGCAGGTAAGTGCGGTGTGGATTGGTTCCCAATCTATAGGTTCCAGTAACTCAGATGGTGCCTGTGTTGAAGTGCTAGGGTTGTATGTCAGAGATCCAAGTGGTGGATATACAATCTCTCAATCTGCTAGTGTCGGGGTTAGACGGTGTTCAGTGTTTACAGTGTTACTCCATACTAACTGACCCAGTAGTTCGGCAGTGTTGATAGTAGAGGCCCAGTAGCAAGTGCTGGGTGCGTCCTCTGGTGCTAGAGTGGTCTTGTTGACCAACGTCCTATAGCCTTGGTCTAGGCTGCTATCGTAATCGGCTAACTGATCTGATTCCTATATATGGACTTGTCAGTCCTAATCCATACTCAACTAGTGACTAGTTGATTGGTACCTGTAGGTGTTCTTCTACCCTTTCTAGTTGTTCCTCAAGGTCTGAGGAGTTGTACTCATTTGGATCATATGAGTCCAACCTTACTGTGATGTCCGGTACCAGACCGAAGATGTCCAGGAACAAGATGTTGGTGGAGGGTCCAGCAGATGGACCTGAGGGTGGAGATGCCGGCAGGGGAAGGCCTGTCCTTCCTGTGACTGCGTACATGTAGTAAGGCACTACCAGAGTGCGGGGTTAATAGCGTAGCATGAGCAGCCTATCAATAACCTACTTGGTTCTATCAATCGAGATGGGTGGTGATAAAGTGGTGATGGGGTCCCAGAGTGGTTAGCTAGACCACGGTGGTTAGTAAAGTCTTGTTCTAGTGAAATGACCAGAATCCACCTAAGGGTCTAGTGTTTGAAGTGGCAAGAGTACTAGGCAAGTTGTTCTGGGAAAACTCCAAGAGAACAAGACTAGAGAGCCTTGTACTACTTGGCTATAGTATTTATACTACTAGTACAGATGCACAGACCATGCAGTGCTTATCTACAGTTACTATATATGTATTACTAGGTCTGATACTGGGAAACATGAGGCAACATGAGGAGAGTGTTTACTAGAGGATAAACATAGCTGTGCAGGCATGTGCTAGATAGGAGGCATGAGGTGGGTATGAGGCGCAACATGTGTAAGTCTGGAGTGCGTCACTGCAAGATCAATATCATGGGAGAATGTTGGGCTTTGTGGGAACTTTGTGCAAGTGAGTGAACATAGGGGCTATTGTAGTATTTGGTGAATTGTGAGTGAATGAGCACTGGGGAAAATAAGGAAAAATAGGGGAAAAATAGGGGTGTTTGTAATATAAGTGTCATCGACAGCTGGAAGTCCAGAAGGCACCACAACCAAGAAGTCAATGAGGTCTTTAAACACATCCATGCCTGCATTACAAACACATTCTTTCCCATCTGTGGCCTTGTTAGCCACTATGTTGCAAGCAGTGACAATCCCGCAGACAACCCTTCCTGAGGCATCTACAGTGATCTGGAACTTCTCCTCCCTCCTATACCCATCTCTCAGCAGCTTAGCAACCTCATCATTAACTTCACCAAACCCCTCCACCCCCGAGAGATTAGCCAACACGAACTCAACATCCTCCCAGTTCCCACCCATCATTAGTAAATTTACAAGAGTCTTATTTTGACTTATATTGTACTTATTTAACTTATCTTGCTCATGGCCGGCAGCTGGGTGCAGCTAAGCACAAATAAGTACATTAGTACTACTACAAATAAATGTGGAGTAGCTAGAGTCGAACTCATGAGTCATGCAGCATCCAAAAACGGAAAGAAGAGCCACACAACCCACTACACCATGA